>OMNN01024659.1:0-11344 GCA_900302755.1 Chromis chromis
TTTGGACAAGGCTTTTTTTTTTTTTTTTTTCACAAGACGGACTCATCTATTCGCACACACACACACACACACACACACACACACATTAAAGAGTGCAGAGAGTGTATATTGTAGCACTCACACTTCACAGAGGGGGACATTTTGGTGGAAGACGGGGGGTTGGTTAAGATGTGGCACACAGTGAGAGTCGAGTGGCTTGTCTTGAAAAGCACTGGCACTAAACTGATTTTTATCAGGTAGAATTGTCTACTGGGGTGCCGCAACTTAAAGGGTTAGTCCAAGGGCTAGCATTTTGGCTGAAGAAGCCGCCTAACAGAATCTGTGGAGATGAATGTGCTAGCCTGTGAATGCATAATTCCAAAACATTCCAATAGCCTCATGATGTTGTTTGGATTGCTGATGTATTAGAAGATGGTCAAATCTAAATTCATTAGCACATAACATCCAATTATTGTACATTCATTTTTACTCATTTTATGCCACTTCTTACAAATGCAGTGCAATACATTTTCAGTAATAATGTATGTTTAGACAATGTGCAAGAATTTTACTAAATTTTTTTTTGCAACACGTTTCAATATGTGGTGTTCCTGTACTACTAGTATTACTAATAAATAATAGCACATATTTACTTGCAACCTGCAGCTACCTGAGCTGCATATTGCTGGTCTCGCTGAGAATTGCAGTTCAGTATCAAATCTAAATACAGTTTTGTCCGTTTTTGGGAAATCTTCTTTCCAGGAAAATCCACCTCCCTGTTCACTGCAGAAAACTTTCCAGCCAGCGGAGGGAGCTTGGCAAGTCACTGAGGTTGCGATAAGCTATTTAAGAAGCCATTTATATTTCATTCCAATCAGAGCAAATCCACTCTAATTAAAAAATTTCATTGTAAACTACTCAACCTTTACGGGCGACTTCCCATTCCCAATAATCAGGTGAAGTCATTAATGAGCGACCGCTAGCACTTAATTCCTCTCCCCACTAAGTCCACTCTCTCTTTTGCATTTTTATTTCCTTCAGTAAGAACGGAGCAATAAAACGATAAGAGAAGTTGCCGGGGAGAAAACCTTTAACACTTGGAGTAATTACTTCTCTTTGTGTCTTTCTTTTTAAATTAATTTTAATTACAGGCGTCAGCGTTGCCTGTAAATGTCCACTTTCTGCTAATCTAAAGTAATGTGACTGCTAATGAAGAGGGAATTGAATATGCGGAGCCAAGTGGCCTTTTGGCTTTGAGTCACTCCCCCGCTGGCTCACTTACACAGTGGTCAAGGATACACGGGCAGGTGGACTCACACACACACACACACACACACACACACACACACACACACACAGCATGTGAGCTATATTCAAGCACTGGTAGCTTCGCTTGACACAGACAAAGGTTCACACTGTATATTGGTTACAGTCAGACAGTGACTGAGTATATACAATTAACGCAGTAGTAAATCCTCTCATACAAAAGGTTTGGCTTTAGTCAACTGAAGCAGCTGTTTCCATTAAAGAGGTGCACAAAAGCATCTCTAACCACTCTACACATGCTCAGGGGGATTTTTAAATTACTTGCACAACATGTATACCTTTGTATCACAAGGTCAATTATCTTAAGCTATGATTTAATACTTCAACATCCATCTACCAGTCTTATCTCCTCTTAGGTGGCTTTAGGTTGGGAAATCCTCTTCAACTGGAGTGTTTGACAGTGTTTGTGTTAAGTATCTCCTTCTCCCAACTCTTTACGTTTTACTAAAGAGAAATTATGTGTGAAAAAATTCAAAGCCAAGATTTTTTGTGGCATTTTAAGTAAGCCAAGTATTACGTAAGAACAACAAATCACAGTCATACACATTCGAAAGACATAGCTTAAAATGGCTACCACCGTAGTATCACAACTAGAATCATAGTTTACGTATCCCTATCAAGGTCATGACAAAGGGCTTCTACACACACATACTCAGCCACTCAAAAGTTTAAAAAAGTCAGGCATAGGTGAAGTGCATCCACTCATGCTAGCTTTGTTTAGTAGTGCAGTGGCATATCACACTAGGTGACAGATCCACCAATGACTGGGTCGTGGCTGGATGACAATTAGTTGAGCAACAACCCCAATTCATTGTGAGTCTGCTGGCAGACTGAATTTACACATGGGCCCGTTCTCATGCTGTTGTTTGTACATTTAGCATAAAAAACATCTTTCCTTTTCCCGTTGTGACGAGTCATTTTCTCCTTCGTCCAGTCTGCCCTTTGATTTTGTTGAGTCTCAGTGGCGAATTAAAGAGTAGAATGGTTCAAAGTTCTCTTCTTGTTCCTCTAGCCCAGGGGTGTCCAAACTTTTTTCCCTAAGGGCCACATACAGAAAAATATACAAAGGACTGGGCCACTTACTAGAGGTGAGGTATACATAAATACATAAATGTTAGTAAAATAAATCAAATTCAGGTAAATTACATTTGAGCGAGCTAGCTATCATTTGCTCAACCTTCTCTTCCCGCTTGACGCCAGTGTAGGACGTGAGGGCCTGATGTTTCATAATGTCGTCGTACATTGTACTCTTTCATCACTGCAACAGTTTCACTGCAAATCAAACAGGCACACTTCCCATTGGTTACAATGAAGAAATATTCATTTTTCCACCGAGTCTGAAATTTTCACTTGCGATCTTGCGTCTCTTTGGTTCCACCATTTCTGGTGACCCTCAGCAATTTTTTTCTTTGATTTCTTGCTTTATGGAGACGCTACCTTGTTCAAGACAGATGCTCTACCGAGTTTTACAGGGAGGTTACAATACAGTTAAGTGCAAATATTATGTGCGGGCCATAATCCCCTATATTTTTAGTCTTTGTTACGGGCCAATTAAAAACGGTTGGCGGGCCACATTTGGCCCTCGGGCCGTAGTTTGGACACCCCTGCTCTAGCCTATTGGCTGTTATACATTCAAAAAACACAGTCTGTCTCAGGAAGGCAGCTTATGTAGAGCACATACAGGACTGACACAACAGGGCCGTTTTTCTACCTAAGGAATCTTTTTGACACACTGAACTTATACAACCAATGTCCTTTAGTAAAATGTTAAGTGACAAAACAAAGGAGGTTTTGCACAGCTGGCTACACACAGCTGGCTACACACAGCTGGCTACACATGTGTAAAATGAGAGTATTTGCTGAAATATGGAGTTTTCAAACTAAGTTAGAAAACTGTTATCTGGGTCAACATATCTGGGTCCACTCACTGTGCTCCACTGTGATAGACAACCTTACTGACCACAACAAATCAGTATATTCTTATGTTCGTTTTCACATTATGATGTCTGAGCAATCATTCCAGTGTGAGGAGGGAGGATTTCCATCAACAGTCTGTAAAGCCTACAATGAAACCCTATGGAGCAGCTGTCCCACTGTAATCTACTTCACAGGGAGGGTTTTAGTATCCCACGACTGGTTAAAAATGGCTTTTACATCCCCACAATACTAACATATTGTTAAAGCTCGGAGGATTGTGGTATAAAAACCCCATATTTAAAGGCATGTGCCCATAATAACAACTATTTGCATCTACTGGCAAGCAAAGGTTCGAAATTAGTCACTGAGCACAGACGATACTTTATTTCATGATTATGAATAGAGCACACACTACTACTGCCAATACAAAGGAGTTATGATATATGCAGATGGTGAATGTGAGCAAGTTCAAGACTGAATCCGCCACTAGGTTGTGGAAAATTGTATAAATTCTGGAGGAATGCTTCAGTGACTTTGAAAACCTTTAGACATGAAACAATGAAATCAAAAGGCTGGTTAATCCTGACTGTCCGATAATGGTTTTGTGTTACGTGTAATGGTCTTTGAATCATCAAATGGTTTTTTTTTTGGTTCTATTTCTTTTGTGGGGTTAGGAAACAACTGCTTTGTGGTTCTGGTTTGGTCAAAGTTACTGATGCCAACAGGAATGTGGCAGGCCCAGGTCGACACTGGGCCCGACTGTGACTGAATTTAGGTGCACTTGACACCAGAGGATCAAATGTGTGTCGGGTCTGGCCAGCTGATAAATAATGGCCAGATTTGACCACAGGTTTTCGAGTGCTGTGGAGGAAAGCCAACATTGTTAGGCTGATTCTTGGACATTCATCATAAGACTGGTTTAAACTCAACAGACGGGCTAAGCCATTTTAGCGACATGGTCTAATGTTAGTAGAAGTGCCAGCAGCATCGATGGAAAAAGTGTTACAGATAGTAGAAGCAGCCAGACTAGTAGCACTTTAACACCACAAGCAATAGTTGATTATGTGTGCTCATAGCAGGACATTTGCTGCTGAACTGCGCTGCAAATCAACAACACACGACTCAGCATTCAGTCAGCCGCCATATGGACCACTATGGACTATGGTCACATCACTACAATACAACACAGTTAAGAGAAAAATACTGAACAGGTCATGGCTCCACTTTCCAGTCCAAAGAATCAACATGAGTATGATAAAAGCGCTGGACCTTCACAAAACAGTCCCAACTGACTTGGAATTTAAATTAAATATCAGACACAGTGTACATTTTAAACTGTGGTCTGTATGATGATTTGTTTTATTTTTTGCATGCTTTTATGTTCCTTCTGGTGGTCTAGCAGTAAATAAAGTGGGTGTGCTAGTGCTCTCATGCCTTAGTAGTAAAAATATCAATACTGTAACTCAAGAGTAGTTTGAGCCATATAGATATCTGTGCAGAAAAGTGGAAATCAGAGCTCCAATTATGAAAATACAATTTATCAATAATCATTTTCTGTTTGTATAATTACAAAAAATAAAGCTAGAATGATACAAAATAATACATCAAGCAAGAGATTGCCGATTTGAAGACTGAGTAAATAGAGGTCACATAAACGGAGGCCCGCTTTGAGCATTGGTTTCTCTATCATCGGAAGTGTGCTGAGGCAGATAAAGACATCAATGGCACTTGAGCTGGAAGAGTACTCCATGTGCACTAAACAAAGGTGGCTTCAGAGTTTAACTGGTTGGGCTTAGGTTAGTATTAGATTAGATTTTGCACTACAGGACTAGTCAGTTAAATAGATTTTTACCTTCTGTGACATTTGTTTGTCATTAAATGTTTACATATTTAAATTGTTTACATTGATTAGATAAAGAAATATATTGAGTTTAATTTACGCCATCAACGCAGTATGGTTAGTAAGATTAAAGTGGATGGAATCTGAAGAAAGAATGACTAGGCTTTTTCTGGTATCTACCCAAATACAGATAACTGTAAAATACATTGTTATGTGACAAAATTAAAAGTAGAGTAAAATTACTAAAACATGGAATATAGCAGGAATGTTTCAATGCCGTCTTCAGTACGGCAGCATGATGTATCCAATAAGAAAACAATGCAGCAAACCGAAACAGTTAAAGGAAATATCACTGGGATGAATGTGACAGCTATCCCATCCCATTTCTAATTGAAATGACTTTGCTTTTTACATCCATTTCCACAGCTAGACACTGCAACCAGCCACTGCACACTGTGACCCAAAGCAGTGCACACACTCTCACTGTAACATGCTCATACCTCCTTGATGCTTCATCTTGTTGCAATTCTCCAGTCCGCCATTTTGTGACAGCCTATCTCAGAAGAGGAGCAAAAATATCCTAAAATGTCCACCGCGCAAAATGAACTCCACAAAACTAAACCTGGAAACAAGTCCTTGATTAAACGAGGGAGGAAAAAAAAGTTGAAATCCAGTGCCTAGCTTATGTTTAAGAAAGTTTCCCTCCATATTTTTCATCTACAATTTTTAGTTCAATTACTCTCTGTCTTGAGGATTTGAGTAGTGATTTTTATCAGTTTTCCTGAGCGACTTGATGAGCTTTGTGAAAACTCATCCCTCGGGTAGAGCGGCTGTGGGACCATAATAATGTCATCTCACTCTCCCCCTCTTTCTCTCCGTCTTTTCAGAGATTTGTGAGCGATAACGGCCTCAGTGAGAGACCAAGCGCTAACCTTTACTGCATTGGCTCATACTTAATCCCCTCACCCTGGGGTGACTGGCACACACACACACACACACACACACACACACACACACACACACACACACACACACACATATTCCCGATCAGAGTTTACCGATACAGATATAAAAGGTCACAAACAAAACAGAAGCTGTAAATATGTTTTAAAGAATACCGATGATATCTCATGCTAATGCTTTATGGCATTTCTGACTAAAATGGCAGGCAAGAAGGACATGCATTGTTTGCTTTGGCAATGGAAATAATCAGCCTAATATGCCGCAGATGCCTCATTAAATTTGCATATGATTATTGCAGCATTACTTCAATTGATCCTTTTCATCAAACCAGATAATGCTTGCTGATTGCAGATTATTTTGGCACGGGCAAATTTTACGGTATTATGTACAGTCTTTGGTGAAAAGCAATTAGGGGGCATAGCTCATATTTTGGCTGATTTTATTTGGAAATTATCCAACTTTCAGTGAATTAATTGTCTTAATTTCTGAACTAGCAAAAATATAATAAAGCTCCGAGGTCAAGGGTTTGAAAAGCAAAACGGGCAGCTGCGGATGTAAGTTCTTAATGTCTGGAAATGAAATGTTCTGTATGTACAATGTAAAATAATGTATGAACTGATTAAACTGTATTAAACTGACAGTGGGTGCAGTGACAATGTTTTTTAATAAATAGCAAGACTCAAGACTGAACACTGAATTAAGGGGGGAAAAAAGCTTGAGGCTAGAAACAGAGGCACTTGAGACTGAAAAACATGATTTAGGAACAATCAGAAGCCTCGTTCTTCATTAACTCTCTGTGATAGAGAATTGATTTGAACAAAAATACCCGCTGCTTAATGACAAACCATAATCTCCACTAATCAAACTAGTTCGCCAACTATATGTGGTTTCCAAACCTCATCTTAAGAGAAAAAAGAAAGCTGCAGGACAGTTGGTTACTAGCTTTTTCTGGCTTTACATTAAAGCCCTAATTCATACAAGCATCACTAATAGCTTTACTAAAATGTACTGCCAGCCTCAAACCGCCCACAGTCTCTCTTCCTCTTCCCTTCCCTGTCAATGATAATCTCTGTCTTGTTCCATATATCTTAAGGTGGTCACATGCAGACAAGCTGTCTTCAGATGAGTCACAGGGGAACATTTCGCGGTTAACCACACTGCTCTCCAGGGGCAACCTGGACAGTGGATCGGCAGTCGGTAAAACACTCGCTGAAACGGAGAGCAGCCCATCCCAGATTGTCTTGCCTGCACACAGCGCGAGTGCCGAGTGGAATCTTCTGGGTATTGGCTGTGTTAACTAAATTGACACTGGCTTCAAACCTCCTGGCTATCCATCAGTGGAGGGATGAGCGCAGGGGCTAGAGAGGTAACCCCCGAGTCTTATGCACTTCCTGCGGTAGTCCTCGCATTTGTTACTGCCGGGATGAAAAGGATGGGGGGGGGGATAGAAAAAGAGATGTGTGAGGCAGATTGCGAAGGAAAGGATCTCTGTTTCCCCCTGATATTTTTGGTGATAGCCATTCATTTGTAGTGTTTTTTGGCCTGAAGAGGTTTGTCTTATCTGTTCCTTCTCGTTCTCTCCGGGGGGAAAATAGAGGGTGAGTCTTCTCTAGCCTGCTCTCTCACAGTTGATTAGTAACTCCTGCTCTACCCCTACGCTCCAGGGATTCTATGCCAGCTCCCCTTATACATCCCCTTGTCATGCACATACTCACACTTCCTCTCTCTCTCTCGCTCCCCTCCCCTCCTAAACACATGCACTCACATCTCCCTACAGTCATGGAACAGCAATTTGAGGGAATCACACAACCAAGGCCTGACATTTGCAGTGCACCTTTAACAATGAGAGCTTGATTAAAAGGGCAGAATGAAACACTGTTACCTTCCATTCATTGTCCTTAGCCCGAGTTAAATAGGATTTAAACCTGGGCGCTGCGGCTGATACCTGCACTGTCAAAATTTGATTGCTTTAAAGCAGTGAAAAAGAAAAGGTCTTGTCATTGCAATGCATGTGTGTGACTATATGCAACTGAGGTGTCGGAGGGGGGGTGACCAAGTTTACACGGAGTGTCTGGGAATAGATAAGGATGACACTTACGCAGGGTGGGAAAGCAAAGCTAATACTGCTTCGGTGAATGCCATGGCGTTTGAAAGGCACGGGAATAAAGCTGAGTTTTATCTGGCTAGGGGGCAACACACAAAAGGAGCCAGCATTGCAACGTGGCGAGTTTTTAAATTGGGATCAAAAGGTTCAAGCTAATTAACCAGCTAAATAAGTGTCCCCTAGCTTCATCTATGTAACCACCCGTGTTCGTTCTCTCTCCCTCTGTCTCTTTTTTTGCTGCAGTGCTTCGCGCCCCTACGGTGTGTGCGCCAACGTATACAGTGTGTCTTGGAAAAAGTGAAGACAAATTGCTCCCCATGCTGAAATGTAAAAAAATAATAATCACCAAATTACCTCCAACAAGATCATTCTAATTAACTATGTTGTATTGCTAGCACGACCCTGAAAGCAAAATGCCCCATGATCAAGCTTTCTTTCTCCAACTGTTTTGATGCTGTTCGACTTTTCCAGCAGAGCCCCGAGGAGAGGGCTGAGATGGGAGAGTCAAATGGAAAGGACAAGGGCACATAATAAAGACAAATGGCTAGAGCATGAAATTTGATTCATTGCCCTGGTACAGCAACATTCACAGGGAAATAGCCAACATTGACATGCCATGAATTTCAAAACACTGTCAAATCCAAAAAGCGCACGTCCTGCTATAATGACATTGAGTCCCTGAGGGTGCTGGCAAGGGAACCGGGAAACAAATTGTGGACCAAATCAGTCAGATTGCTGGTTTTGATGGACATCTCCATGTCAAACTGAGCAAGGTTTTTAAAGAGTTGTTTCACCCGAATTACCACAAAAAAACAACACTTTTGAACCTTGATTAGCACCTGTTTAGGCAGATAATACAGTTGGGGTTTTTTATGCCCAGGTTTAGAGACACGTGTTGCGTCTTTTAGACCTGATTTTGAGATTCTTCTTTTAGTCTTTAAAAGCATCCAAGACCTTGTGGCTAGAATCGGCTCACTTAGATTGTTGCGTGGTAATTTACAATCCATCACTACAATTCACTTTAAGAACGGGAGCTTTCAGTTGCTATGGCCCCTAACTGTGGAATTCCCTCCTAGACAATTTCAAGGTGATGGATAGACTTCCGCCTTTGCCTTTCCTTTTTCTCTGCCTTGTCTTGATGTCGTTGTATAGTATATTGTTTTTTTACAGTCCGGTTTCACCAAAAAATGGGCAACAACTGTGTTGGTCTACAGCGCAAAATGTATGATTTTCATAAAAAACGCACTGAAATTGTGAGTGGATTTTTGAAGGGCTATTAATGGGCAGAATCGTAATCATTTTAAGGGTTGTATTTCAACACCAAAATCATGATCTTTTCCCAAATTTTTGGTGCCTAAACGTAATATAAATCTAACTATTTCTGTAGCAAGCAAAAGCAAATAGCTACAAAAAAAGAGTAACAAGCAACACAAAATAGAGAATGAAATTGAAAGTAAACAGTGACTGAAAAGTGTTTCAATGGATGTATTTTAACCCAAACAATGACCTTTTCTGAAAACCCAACTAAGTGGTTTTGATGTCTAAAGTTGAACTGAGTAGTTTTGGTGCAAACAGTGACTGGAAATGTCAGAAAACAGCAACAGAAAACGAGAGTAAACACAACTGAAATACAACAAAGAGTAAAAATAATACAAAGAAAGAATGGTCCCTATTCTTGGTCCACACAGACTAGAATTCCTTTCTCGAGGGTGAAAATTCTGTATTTGGTTAGATTCACAAACACCCCTGCAGCCTTCTAATGCAGACAATGTTGCTCTTTTTATGTGCAAAACTAAAGAAACTCATTAGTCGTGTGACGTGAAATTTGTCACATCATGTGGACACAGGTCACGAGAAAAGAAGAAGCCAAAACACGTAGGCATCGCACAGTTTTACAGCCTTTGTTGAGACCAACACGTTTTTTGCTGTGGATCAATGGAGCTATTAACATTTTGGTGTGCAACTGAGTTGCTTTTGTTTAAATTCATTTTTTTGAAGCCACCAAACATATTCCATTCACTGCCATTGTAGAAAGCAAAACCTGAGAACCCATCCATGTAAAACCAGGATTATCTTAATGGAATTACACCACTAAGGATAAATAACACTCTATGTTTTTGGTTATTTGGGTGAATTGACCCATTAAAGCTCCTGCTATACCTTCAAATTTTTACAAATGGCAGCAAATAAAATATTGTCTGCAAAATAACATATAACATGCACAAAACAGCAAAAAGATTGCCTCACTTTTTGAAAGAAAAAGATGAAATTTATACCCAGACCAAGCCCACCACCTTATTTATTTCAATAGGCAGAAGCATATGCTTGCAGCAGACCTTCAACCACGGAGCACCCACTTTGTAGTGTGATATGAAAACACCATCTGGTGTGTTAGCAGCGGCTAAGCTAAGCTAGCTGGGGCTAGATAGGGCCCTGCTGTGTCACAGGATTATCTTACTGGTTGGTAGATCCGCTCTATTAGCCCCTAGTGGCTTGGATTATTGGATGATCATTACTATGTGTGACTGAACATAGAGCTAAGTACCTGCACTTCCTTGACACAGTTGTTTTGGTAATGTTACTGATCAGATACAGTCAGACCACCTCACAAAGCATTATGCATTTACACACACAGTTTATTTGATATACTCTGACACTGCATGCTTTGTACATATTGACTGTCTTTACTGACTTCAATTAAAAACAGGTTCGGTGCTTCAGAAGAAAAGAGATTATGGTACGGCTAGAGCCCATATTGGTTAGTGGAAGTAGAATGTTCCTTTCTAATGCGTCTAAACAGGATCACAGACGAGTAGAGAAGATGGCACATTCAGAGACGGGTCCTCCGCTCAACAAAACGAACATCTGCCGTTTCTCATCAGTGAGATTGAAGCTAATGATGAGCCACGAGTGTGCTGACAGAGAGAATGGAATTGGATTGTGTACAAGAGGCCCAGTGAGACCAGACATATGTTTTAGAAAATGTTCTGGATGAAGTATGGGTTTATATAGTGTGTGTGTGTGTGTGTGTGTGTGTGTGTGTGTGTGTGTGTGTGTGTGTGTGAGTGCGTGTGTGTGTGTTTGTGTGTGGGTGAGTGTGTGTGTGTGTTTGTATATATTGTGTGTGTGTGTGTGTGTGTGTGTGTGTGTGTGTGTGTGTGTGTGTGTGTGTGTGTGTGTGTGTGTGTGTGTGTGTGTGTGTGTGTGTGTGTGTG
>OMNN01024660.1:0-11823 GCA_900302755.1 Chromis chromis
TTTTCCTTCTGCTAAACGGGTGAATTTATAAGTTACAATTGGCTTGCAATGCTAAAGTGATTCTAAATTCATCACCTTTCTACCAACTGCTTCCAGTGACGATCACAGTTCATTATTTTAGCTACATTCATTAATTCCTTCATTCATTCATTCACTGTCTGTTTTTGTTACGTCATTGTTGTTTATTGTTTGTTTGTAGTGATAGTTAATAAACGTTTGTGTATAATTATCGTCGGTTCTACCGTGTATTTCTTTGTTTGTGAACTGGAGGTCAATGAAATCAGAGTTTACGACTTTTGGTAATGAGATTGATCAATACAAGTAGATTTGATAAATTTATGATTATTCAACCTGAAACATTCTTTATAAAGGTTTCTTAGATGACCTAAGCTAAATATCTAAGTGGTGCCCTAATACAACGAGTGCAATTTAATTGTAAAGTGTCGTAACGCTACACTGCTGCAATCATATATTTATAAGTGATGGCTTTGTAATGTCCAAGTGAATTGTTTTGCAGCTTAACAGTAAAGTTTAAGGATCAAAATGCATTTCCCAAACACAAAACAGGAACAACAGGAATGAGCTTGGCTAAACTCCCAGACACCTGAAATATAGACCTTAATTTATCCCAAAGCTTGTATTTATTCATTTATTCATCTATTTATAAAGTATAGAAAAGAAAGCAACAATATGAATGCCACAATAACTTTTGTTGACTTCAAAAAAAACATTTGACAGTGTGCATAGAGGTAAAATGCTCAAGATACTAGCTTCGTACAGCATCCCCAATGAGCTAGTTGATGCAATTGAAAAACCATATAAGGGCACAAAAGACAGAGTGAAATCTTCAGATGGAGTAACAGAACTTTTTGATATTGTTGCTAGGGTGTTACAAGGAGATACCCTTGCCCCATATACCTTTGCAATAGTGCTCGACTATGCCATGAGGCAGGCTCTGGAAGGTAAAAGGGAAGAACTTCGTTTCAAGGTCCAGTGAAGGAGAAGTAGGCGAGCTGCACCAGTTGTCATTACAGATCTCAGATTTTGCAGATGACATAGCCCTGTTCATGGAAGAAATTACACATTCTCAGGAACTGCTTAACAGGGTCGAAATTTCTTGTGCAAATATGGGTTTGCTTATAAATGCCAAAAAGACTGAGACTATGTCATTTAATGTTAACACAGACAAACAACTAATCACCAGGAAATGGACAATTGGATCATGGATAAGCTCTTGAAAGCGAGACATCAAGGTCAGAAACATCGACCGAGATATCAAAATCCGTCATTGCAACAGTAGAATCAGTTCTGTTGTATGGGTGCAATATGTGGATGCTTACAGATGCTGAGGAAAAATCACTCAACGGCACATACATGAGATTGTTGTGTATGGCCTTGAACCACATGACAGCTGTATGGAAGACTGCCTAAAGTATCAACAAAAATTTGTGAGAAGTGTCTAAAGCTGGCTGGTCACCTTGTCAGACATCAGGATGAGGAGGCTTCCAAACTGGTCTTATGGGAGCTACCAGTGGTAAAACTAACAGAGGAAGACGGCCTCTTAATTACATGGACTGCCTGCGCAAAGACACAGGTGCACAGACGGCGACTGAGATCAAGTTGTTAATGACAGACCGCATACTCTGGGGAGAGATTGTCAGTTCTGCTCGGACTATTGTCCGTCCAAAGTAAAGTAAGTTATAAAGTATAAATTGAAAAATATTAGCACACCTGGAGCATAATATGGAATGAGGATTTGAAAAGATGCCATATTTTAGCTACACATGGAAATCTGTGCATGTCTTGATTTTAAATCTATAAATTATAGCTGCAGAAATAAGAGTTAAACTGACATGACATGATGAGTTTGTGTTAGACTGTTAAACTACAGGACACTTCTGACACTGTTGGAGTTGAAACTGTGATAGAAAAACAGTGTAATGCGGTAAAACAATAGCGTTAAAGAGCGAAGCGTCTTTACTCACAAACAATCTTTGCACAGAACACACAGCAGCTTATTGTGTCTACACAGAAGCAGCACCGTGAACAGCACGTTAGCAGATCAGGACCAGCAGCTTTGTTGCTCTGTGCGTGTTTACACAGAAAAGCATTCAGACTCGGTATGGAGCTGTAGGTCACCTGCTTTTTCAGAAGTGCTGGCCAAAGCCCAGCGCACAGCCGCTGCAGCATAAAATGCAGGGAAATAGACTTGAAAAAATATGCTTCATATATAGGATTTACATATGCAATAATTTAGTTATAGATGCAGTTCAAAGGAAATTTCAACAGTGTGGCCAGTGATTTTCAGATGATACAGACAAGAACGGAAACCAATCGCTGCTCGGAACCACAGGAAGAATAGTTTTAATAAATAATTTGCAGTATGCATTTGAAAACAGTTGTGAAGAAGCTTAAACTTGCAAAACACTAGTATGATCATTTATAGTCAAACTAAATGTGCATTTTTCTCACGTTTTGTGTTAGGAAGTATAAAGATAATATGCCTATTGAGGATGAGGTTAAAACTGCATCAAGACATATTTGCAAAAACAGCGTCTAAGCCTTTGAATAAGCAATTTTCCATGACATTGAATAGGAGACTGTTTTTTATTTTAATGTTACTTCAAAAATCAGCCAAGTCATCTACAGCTCGTGCACACTCCTATGTTAGCTGTCTTTTGTTCACTGATGCATTAATGGCAAATAGACAGAACCTACACTAGAGTAATTCTTTGGCTTCTGCACTTTGCATATTCATGTCATCTAAGACCATGGATTAACAGGGTGGTGTATGCTGACATCACAGATAAAACAAAGCATTGGGTAACGTTTTGGGTCCACCTGCAGGTTTTAAATTCTATAAACCTGCTGGAAGTGAAGTGATAAACTATTTATAGTCCTGATCAAATTACAGTACAGTGAGTCTGTTGTTCCCAAAATTCAAGGACAGAACTAATGTAGCAGGTTTTGGCACCTCAGAAAAAGTAGATTACATTTTCATTGCTGCTTTTTTAAGCACAGAAGTCAAACAAACACAGATGATGTACAATAGATTAATTCAGAAAGGTGTTCTTTCGCTAGTATAAAATCTCCCACTAAAATAAAAGTACATTTGGTATGTTTTCCGCCATCTCCGTTGTTGAAGTGCAGAAAAGCTTGTCATCCGTGTGCCGTGCCTTTTGAGGGAAAGTGGTTTTGAAAGGATGCATCAAGCCAGCCAGCATCAACCCCCCTACAGCACCTAAACAGAGCTTCTCTCAGTCCTCGTCACAGAAACGACGGCTGCTGAATACTGAGCAGAACAGCAGAGAGAGGAGCTGCCCCTCAACCTGAAACGCACAATTATTCTCCCTCTCTCTCTCTCTCTGGCACTCACAAAGACAGACACATGCATGCAGACACATAAACATTTGCAATTACTACAGTAGCGGAAGCTGCACGCTTATTCTGGGATTTTTAGTTGAGAGAACACTAACAGTGCCAGTCCTGCAAACACACACTCCTCTTTCAGCAGGGAAAAATGGACCATCTGTGAGCTCTTCAGGTCACCAGCCAATGACATTGTTTCGGACTCATTTTAACAGCAGTCGTGAACGGCATTTTAAATCCGCGTTCTCCCGCATGTGGTGATTGAAAAGGGTTTTTTTGTGGTTCTTGTTATTTTGTAAACATCAATGTGTGTGGATGTGAAAAGGACCACTTCAATAGCTTCATTTGTGGCTTAGCTACTGTAGGCTGATAACTGCAGTTGTTTGCAGTCCTTTGAACAAGTTTATGGAGGTGGTAAAAAATAAATATTCATTCCAAGGAGTTTTTATTCTGATACTGAGTGTTATAAGTTTGAATGTTACCTTCAAAGAAAATGCATTTTCTCTGTTATCACCAAATTTCTTACTCTATAAAAAAGGTATTTAAGCCTTCAAGCTCCCACTCTTTAGAAAATCATCAAAAGTGAATCCCTGCACACTTGCAGGCTTGTTAATCATTATGTGGTTAATATTATTTAATAGTTGACTTTTATTAAATAGCAGCGGTGCAAACAATATGTTTCAGCTTTACTAGGTTCACCTTCACAAAATATTTGTCTTCTTTGTGTAAAAATTAATTGACCAGGTTATGATGCTGGTCCTGGAGAATCTAATTTTAACATTAAACAGAAGGAGGTTGGGGCAGCTGTAGGCTCTGTATGTCCACTGAACCATTGCATCAAAAAACAGCTTTCAAATGTGTTCAAAAATGAGTAAACTTTACCCCATGTTGAAACTTTTTTTAATGTTGGGATTTGTGTTTGAAGGTTACGATGTCTGCTCGGGTGAAAAAAATCCACTTCCATCATCCCAAACGCAAACACAATCCTCACCACCTTCAGTGGATGGTGATCGATGATATCACACTACCAGATTCAAACGGACATAAAAGAATTCCTCTCTTTTGCCTACAAACCTGCACGAGAGCTTTGTTCCCTGCTTGTCTCACTTCAAAGCAGCAAGTATCTTAATTCCCATCAAAGCCCGCAAACCTGTTTGTGTCCGAGATTAGCCCTGAGCTTTTTACCACAGAGCCAGCTTACATTTGGTCTTATGGCATGCCCAAAAAAAAAAAAAAAAAAATGTCCCTTTGCCATCGCTATCATCACTATCAGCCTCATGCTGACAATGGCCATGTGCAGGCAGGAGAATGTGAACAGGAGCTTAGTGTGAATGGAACAAGAGATTAGAGAAATTGGGAGAGTTGGGATGAGGATACAAGATATTCCAGTAACACACTTCTTCCCCCACCTCAAACCCAACCCCACTCTTGTCAGACAGAATGGGAAAACTTATCTGAGTGTGACAACAAACTGTGTTTACCCGGCTGCATCTGTGTATTTTATTTCTTAGCTGGCAGTACAGGCAGTGCTGACGGTGGCAAGGACAGCCTAGGCATCAATATCCACTCACTGAGAGCTTGTTTGCTGCTTGACACGAGTTGCTTGTCTCAGTGAGGTGATTATAAATACAGATGCTTTGCTTTATTTATACTTTTGGTTACAAGAACACGGCTAAGTGATAATATGCAGCGGATTCAGAAAGTTTCATACCCCTTAATCTTTTTTTCCACAACTAATTGTCTTGCTGGTTTAATGTTAAAGGATAGAATTGCCATCAATCTACTCTCAATAACCCAAAAAGATATAGTAAAAACATGATTTCAGTTTTTGTTTTTTTTGCAACTCCATTAAAAATAAGAAACTGAAATCTCTCATTCACACCAGCAAGACAGTACTTTGTAGAAGCCCCTTTGGCAGCGGTTACAGCTTAGAGTGGCGAGTTTATCCCATTTATCATGGCAAATCCTGTCAAGCTCCGTCAGATTTGATGCAAAGTGTCTGTGAACCACCATCTTCAGGTTTCTTCATAGATGCTCTGTGCGGTTTCAGTCAGGTTGGGCCACTAAAGAACAGTCAGGCTTGTCCATAAGCTAGTCCAGCTTTGTCTTGGCTATATGCTTCTAGTCCTTGATGTGAAAGGGGTGTTGTTGAAAGGCGAACCTCTCCTCAGTCCTGACGAGTGTCCCAATCCCCACTGCTGAGAAGCACCTCAACAGCATGATGCTGCCACCACCATGCTTCACCGTAGGGGTGGTATAAGCCAGATGACAAGCAGTGCCTGGGGTTTGTCAGATATATTGCTTGGAGTTCTGCCCAAAGACTTTAAGTTTTGTCTCATCAGACTGTAGAATCTCCTATCTCTATACTCTCAGTGTCCTTTACATGCCATTTGGCCAAACTGGCTGTCATATCGAGTAGCTTCTATCCAGCTGCTCTATACCATAAAGGCTTGATGGACATGACTTGATGGATTGCTACTGAGATAGCTCTCCTCCCGGCACATCTTTCCATCTCTGCAGAGTACCTCTAAAACTGTTTAGCTCTTGGTCATCTCCCTGACTGAGGCCCCCTTTGCTCATTTACTTAGTTTGTCCAGATGTCCAACTTGAAGAAGAGTCCTGTTGGTTCCAAATTTTTTCAATTACATATACAAAAAATTAAGTTTTTGGAGTTGCCGAGTCAAATTCTGGCCTTGAATCCAACTCAGATGCTGTGGCAAGAACTTAAAAAGGCAGTTCATGAAAACCATCAAATGTGGCCGAATTAAAACTATTTTGCATATAAGAGTGGGCCAAAATTCCTCCATGGCAATGTAAAAGACTGATCACAAGCTATGGCAAACGTGTAACTGCAGTTGTTGCTGCTAAGGGTGGCCCACCCAGTTATGAGGTTTTGGAAGGAAATTACTTTTTCACAGGGGTGATATAGGTTTTCAATAAGTCTTTAATAAATCATCATTTAAAAACTGCATTTAGTGTTGTGTAGGTTATCTCTGTCTAATATTAAATAAATAGAAATATTAGTTTGATGAAAATATGTAAAAATAGAAGACATCAAGTACTTTTTCACAGCACTGTATCTATAATAATCTACTAGCTCAAAAAAATGCACACAAAAGAGAACTAATGACAAAATACGTAATTGGACACTGTGCCATGTACCATGATTTTTGCCCTTGCATTGTCTTGATAAAAGTGTTATAAAAGGCAAATTTACAAAGAGTACATTAAAATGACAAATTCACACAGTCATCGTCTTTTTCTGCATCTGTAGCCATGAACACGGCTTCTATATTATAGGGTGGCTGTGGCTCAGGTGGTAGAGCGGGGTGTCGACGGATCGGAAGGTTGGCGGTTCGTTCCCTGGCCCCTCTGCATGCCAAAGTGTCCTTGGGCAAGACACTGAACCCGAAGTTGCTCCCAATGGCAGGCAGGCACCTTGCATGGAAGTCTGTCGCCATTGGTGTGTGAATGGGTGAATGCGAAACACATTGTAAAGCGCTTTGAGTACCACTAAGGTAGAAAGGCGCTATATAAGTGCAAACCATTTACCATTTAAATTATGCAGTGTTATATGACTAATTACATATACTGTCTGTCTGATGTTGTTGTGGGTTTGTCTTTAAAGCAAATTAGATCTCGGCTGATGGTTTGCGATCCCTCAATGATGTGTGACATTTTTAGAATCCTGCTTTGACACACTTACTGGTCTCAAGTTGCCATTTCCAAAATGATAGTTTCCTACTTTTCAAATCAGTGAAATCACTCAGTCTCTTGAGGAGAGTGGTATCTCATCCCCCTCAAGAACCCAATTAAAGGTGGACTGCAGAACAGGGATCAATGATTCCCTCATTACTTTATACTATTCCATGGGGAACCCGTCTGGGCCCTGAGCCTTGTTCGATTCGAGATGAGCAATAACTGCTAATTTCTTTCTCTAATGTGTCAGACGCAAGCTGACTGCTCTGCCCATTCATTTATTTGCATAGATGAATTCTGCTAAAGAAATACCTGGACTGTATGTCCTGCTGAAACAATTTCTTTTCATTTGTGATGTCTTAAAGAAAGGATATTTAATATTATAAACTGAATTCTCAGCTGGTGTTTTTTATTTTTTATTATTTTGGTCACTGGCTTTTGATTTTCCTTGTACAGATTTAATTTATATTATTTTTTTTTTTAATTTGCATTTCATTTATTTCATTTCATTTTTGCCTGGATCTTTTCAAATGGGACCTGTAGCTAAGTATAGCTTTGCATGCATCCCATTTATGTTATAAGTTACAATTTTGAAAGCTTACTTGTGACATAACATCAAAATATCAGCACAAATATTGTTTGCAAACTAAATGTATTAAAGAAAACCCCAGAGGCAGCAGGGAAGTACTTTGGGATGCACAACCACGGTAAAGCCAGTGTTAAACTTTCAGCATCTGCGAGTATGTGAGGGTCTGCTAGGGATGTAAATTTTGTCATGAGACTTGATAACCCTTCTGTGGACATCTGCTCACAGCCCACAGTTGTGTCTGCGCTGCCACTGTACTACAGGGGCAGTAGTGCACGTGCTCACTAGTACTGTGCATTTAACAAATAAATGCAGATCTACCCATGTAAGGAACAAAGTCTTCTCAGCAGACCCCAAGTTGACTAAAGGATGGTATAATAGCAATAACTAGGTATCTGTTGTATGTGTGCACATCTGTAAGGGAGTATAGGGCGGCTGTGGCTCAGGTGGTAGAGCGGGTTGTCCACTGATGGCAAGGTTGGCGGTTCGATCCCTGGTCCCCCCCCCCACATGCCGAAGTGTCCTTGGGCAAGACACTGAACCCGAAGTTGCTCCCAATGGCAGATTAGCGCCTTGCATGGAAGCTCTGTCGCCATTGGTGTGTGTGAATGGATGAATGCGAAACACATTGTAAAGCGCCTTGGGTACTGCTAAGGTACAAAAAGGCGCTATATAAGTGCAGACCATTTACCATTTATAATCAAAGCTTAGTGTGAGAACTAAAGAATTAACTTCCGTTTGTGGGGTCTCCATTGTGACCCTGAAAAGACACAAATGAATAGAACACTTTTCTTTTACTCTCACATATGCGATACTCAGATACAGTCATTCAGTCTTTCCTTCCATTGCACACAGTGTCTGTCCTCAGTTCCACTTTAAAAAAAAAAGATACTCAATCACGTTTCTCTTGACATGCCAGTAAGCAGAAAATTGCAGTGCTTTTGGGATTATGTACGATCACAAGCCTTTTCTGTTAGAGTCATACCTGTGTTTACTGAACACAGGTATGTATAAATACTGAAAATGTCCTAAAACATGACTCTTGGTGAATGTGGTAACAATGTACACATCCATGAGACAGAGTAATATTTACATCCATTTGGAGTTAAGTTGGAGTCCGATATTCGCTCTCCCTTCACTTCTCAAAGCTCTCCAACTCCTGAGAAAAATATTCGCTGCCAAATGCTTCGTTATGTTGATTTTTTTGGCTGCAAAAACCAGTCGAAAAGGAAGTTAATTTGAACATAGCTGCAGAACTGAAAACTAAAACAAAGACCCAAATTAGATAACAAAGTGCTGGGTGATGTCTGATTCCCTGTGTTCACATTACACATACTTATTTGATCAACAAATATTGTCTGTATTTTTACACAAATAACCCCCAAAACAAGTAACTGATATTGATACATTTTGATAAAACATCATATTTTTCTAAATATCTTGGCAAGTGTCCCACAGTGACACTTTGGGCCATCAGCTGGCTCAGACTAACACTTGGTGTTGCGGGTGGCAAACTTCTGACCTTTCAGTTATACAACTGTCTATCTAAACCCTCGGGGGGTTGGAGAGACAGTTGCCACT
The DNA here is from genome assembly GCA_900302755.1 of Chromis chromis. Taxonomy (NCBI): domain Eukaryota; kingdom Metazoa; phylum Chordata; class Actinopteri; family Pomacentridae; genus Chromis; species Chromis chromis. The sequence continues at coordinate 9,236 of OMNN01024660.1, forward strand.
GCTCTCGGAGTGGTGTCTCTCTCTCTTTCCTATCCTCCAGCTGGTCTGTGTTATCCTTTTTCAAATAGTTTAAGCAGTCCAGGAAGACAAGGGTTGAACAACAGATTAGTGCAGTGAACATAATTCTGTGTTTTTCTAGGGTTTGTGTCTGGTTTTTTTGTCTGGGTTTGACCCACACATTTGGAATGCCTTCGTAACACTTCTTGTGTCAAACAGGAACTGGCCGGTCCTTCTAGAAATGTTCCAAAATGCACTATTAAGACTGAACATGGGAAAAGACTGAACCCAAAGCCACAACCCAGCAGAGCAAATAAAATGTCATGCATGACATGAATGATTGTTCACAAGAATGATTGTGAACAACAAGCACTTTGGTAAACATTTGCTTGGAAATATTGTGTTTGGTTATAGCAGTGGCTCATGAGGAAGAGGACAATATTTCCTCATCATTCTGATCCTGTCATGCCCGATCCGTTACCCGAATGTAATGTCTCAATCTGCAGAAGCAGACTGAAGGCGTGTTTGTTTTCATTCCATACCGTCTGTAGCAAGATGTATGACTTTCTGCACAACAGTGGTCATAAATGACCCAAACTTGGAATATGGTGTGATCTTATTCTGGAACATCTGTGTACTCCCAGTTTCTTTCTCTCTTTATGTCTTATTTTTGTCAATGTTCCCTTGTATGTCTCTGCCACTTTGTGTGTTTATTAGTTGTGTGTCTCGTGTGCTCAGACTCTGGACAGAAAGACTTTTTTTTTTCTTTTGAGCTCCATTCTCCCCTAAGATAAGATGATCTTGATAAGAGATCAAGATACCGTTCAGCTACAAAAACTCAATTTCCTTACTCCTCTGGGGACATTAAACCATTTCCTTTGGCTTGAGAAAAAAAAAAAAGCAAACAAAGTATTCACATCAGCACGTCCCTGCATTACAGCACCTTTTCCACCTCATTGGCTGGCCTTTCCAGATGCTATCAATGAGCAGGTGATTTTGGTGCAGCCCATAAGCTCTGCATTGCAGAGGTATAGTCTGAATCATTAAACACAGTTTGGATTGTAGGTGTCTTTACATTGTGTTTAAATTGTTTGCAAAGCAGTGACCCAAGACGCAGAGCGTAGAATGCTACAGCAGAAAGCACTAAAATATAAAACATTCTCCTTCTCTGTTTCAGATTTTGAGTAGTGTCCCATTTATCCAAAATGTTTATTCCCGTATAAATGATGCACTTTTAATTCAACTTTGTGACCGAAAACTCACATATAGTGTATATTAGTAGTTCCGTGTGTCTTTCTCAAGCTTCTCCTATATAGTATGACTTTGGGCACATGCAGTGCTTAATTAATGAAGCTTATCTTAGTGTAAGGGGAAAAAAAAACTTATCTTACCCAGTTATATAAGGCAACATAGAAAAGAAAATCCTGAGTGCTATCTTATGGACAGGACTATAAATAAGGAAAGACATAAAGAGAAATAACTCTAAGCTTCAGCAAAAAGCCTTTTCTGAACACAATGGGCCTTCTTTTTTATCACGTATTCCTATAGCAGAATCATAATTAGATGCGGCCAGACTATTCTGTGATGTAGAATGGTCTGGTTATGCAAGATTGCACCTTGATTGTAAGCAACCTATGATTTCCACAGCTTAAATTATTTAGAATTTGATTTAGAAAACTGAATTTGCTGCATTTGCTGTGCTAAAACAAGGTCAGATGAACTAAAACAACAAAACACTACTACTAATTTTATTTGTAGTAAGATGACAGTGCCTTTTCCTTCAGACAACTCTTAAGTGTTTTTAGAAATTTTGCTCGCAATGTTTTTTGGTTGACAACACAAGAAGGAAAACATTTGATAAGCAACCCCTAAAAAATGTTGTAACAGATGTACACATTTTCTGTGTTTTTTTTCTTTGTTTGTGATTTCTGTTCCAACTGTTTCCAGACAACAAATGCCATGCCAGTGAATACTTGTGCGTCCTGACTGTTATTGCCTAGCAACAAATTTCCACCCCAGTAAGCAAAAAATTAAACCAGCCAGGCTTGAAAACTACAGACTTCAGCGCTGTAACTTTTCTGTACGAGTCTTGTTAAATCCAGTGACTTGGCTGCGAGTGGCCCGCTGTGTGGATGGATACTCGGCTGCAGCACAATAAAGAACGGTTACAGAGCGCTGATCCCACTCCCTGCTATCACTATTCATATGCTAATGCAAAAACCCGCAGCACACCCACTAATTACTGATTCTCCGGGTCCCGATTCACTCCACTGACCTGCGGACACATTGGGATGTCGCATTCCCAAAACTCTTTTTTAGTTAACTGATTACTTTCCAATTCATGTCACTACTCTTAACGAACCCACTTTGTGTTGTAAATGCATATTATTTCAAGATGAATCGGCATGTGAAAATCGGAATCACATGTACCTTAAGGCTCTTTTATGGCACGTTCTACATGTTCAGCATGGTCAAATTGCCTCTTGGATAAGCCTTTGTAATGAGATAATGCCACATAATGACATTTACAAACACAAAGGATCTGTAAAATATTCACATCCGCCCATTTTATACATGCATGCAGATAGCTA
>OMNN01024660.1:11873-21895 GCA_900302755.1 Chromis chromis
AGCATATTTTTCTCCACATTCTGTAGCTACACACTCCTTGGGGAAGATGAGCAGAGTAGACGGAAAGGTATATAAATAGACGCAAAACAAATCCACTTACACACTTAGATACCGCAACATCTTAATTACACAGAAGGGTCCGATAGACTTTTATGACACCTGACAAGAGATGAGTTTCATTAATGAACATCGGATGACTTTGGGATTATTAGCCCCTAGTGTTTGCGTGTCAGAATGAGTGTGTGTATGTGCCTGCCCTCCCCTCTGACTAATATATCATATGCGGCAGCAGGGTCGTCTATAAATAACAACATGATGTTCACTTACTGAGTGGGAGGGGGTGACTCGTGTCTGGGCAGATGGATGAACGGGTGGACGATATGTGTGTGAGTGTGTTGTTCCCCATCTCCTTGCTTGCATACTATAGCGAGCGGTCAGTTGAGTTTTATTTGAGACAACTATGTGGACCTCAATATTTGGCCCACACACACACTGAGAGCGCCTCAGGCTATAGTAACATATTCCGGGAGTGCGCAGCAGTCGCTCGCTACCCCAGCTTGTGCAGTGTCGGTGGCTGATCTGTGCTTACCACATGCAGGATGCGTCGGGGTCTTAGTTCACATTACCCTGGAAAACAATAACATAGCTGTACTGCTGAGAGAGTGGGCATGCCTTGGCAGCAGATTATTGCAGCACAGAAATGCAGTATGAGTTGGGGTGTTGGTTGGGAGCTGGGGCAGGTATTCTTAGGCATAGATTTGCAGAGGAGTTAATTATAAGTACTTATTTTTGCAACCAATTATTAGGATCTGTAGTGTCAAACTGCATGACAACACAAGAGTTTTCTCAACTACTTATGCGAGTTGTGAGACACACGTCGCTGACAAAGTGGCATTGGACTGGTTCATGACCTATCTATCTAATAGATCCTTTTCAGTCAGGCCTCCTCTTCATGTGCTCCCCTCTCTTGTGATGTGCCACAGGGGTCCACATTGGGTCTCCTTCTTTCCACAATATACATGTTACCCCTTGGACATATCCTGCGCAGCCACAATATTGATTTTCACCGCTATGCTGACGATACCCAACTATATGTACAACTTAAACCTGGCAGTTCCAATGTTTCACATGTTCCATCTTGCAGCTCTCCTGCTGATAATGTTGTAGCTGCACCCCCTGACAAGCACAGGAGGACAGGCTTTGACCCATCTTGGCTGTTAAATAGGAAATGCTCCTCCTGGGCTCCACAGTGTTGGTAAGGTTAGGTGTAAAAGTGAATAATAATGTACACATATTTCAGCTTTGTACAGTCGTGTATCACTCAGACTGTGATCGAACTAAAGGAAACTGATACAGAGACCAGATCGAATGTCATAAAAACAATGTATGATAACAAAAAATGGGTATTACCAAGTGGCATAAGTAGAGAAGGAAAAAAAAAGTGCCGTCACTGTGAAGAATCTCAAACGGTGTAGTAGGAAGTCAAAAATGACCTGTGCCCTGGCAAGAATGACAGTACAAGATGCCAGGAAAAACCCACAGAGCATCACCAAGGCCATCATGGTGAATCTGAGCAATTTTGGTATCATCACAAAACCAACAATGCACAAGGCTGGTTTCCAAGGAGGAGTCCACTTCCCTAAGACAGGCAGAAAAACTAACATCAGCCAAAGCTCCCCTGGATGAAGAAGAAAGCTTGTGGTCATTAATTCTGTAGTCTGAACAGACGATGCAGTCTGCAGAAACATTTGGCCTTGGGCAGCGATAGACCATGCAGCAAGACAATGATCCAAAACATACACACAAAGTAGTGAAGAAATGGCTAACAGAAAACAATATCGACATGGTTTGGCAGCCCAGCCAGAGTTTAGATACCATCAACAATCTGTAGAGTTAACTGAAGACCAGAGTGATGGCAATTAAGCCTTCCAACCCCAAAGACGTGGGGAGCATCACTAAAGAGAAGTGGTTCAAAATCTCAGTGGAGACATGCAAAAAAACTGTTTGCAGAATCATTTGATTGCTGTGGTTACAAATATAAGACAAAGATATGAGTCATTCTGAACATGTCACAGTTAAAAAAGGGGGATTCATCATTAACATCTCTAACATAATGTCTTACTAATCTTTTGACACCTATTTATGTCATTTCCAGCCACAATAAATCTATTTGTCGAATAAAAATTCATTAGAAATCACATTTTGACACAGATATGAATAATTCTGGGCCTAACTTTAGAGGTGATCTGTGCCTACTTGAATGGGAAACACAACAAACCTCTCCCACTACTTCAAAAGGTATTGCCATCCCACTGAGTATACACAAAGCTGCACTCCCAAGCTGTTAGCAATAGCATGAGCAACCAAGCTGACAGGCAGGCCTCCAGTGGTAGTGTTAGTTCAAACCCCAGCAGCAGTCACTCAAGACTGGATTTTCAGTCAGTTTTTCCTATGATTGGAATAAAACAAGGCTTAAAAAAAACAACAACAAAAAAAACATAAGATAATATAACAATCTTACTTTATCTCCTTGAGGCATGAATCAAGTTTTTAATTAAAAATACTTTAGATAGTTTAGAACCACAACAAAAACCTAATTTGATTCATTCAGGATTCAATCACAAACTTAAATAAACTCCTTGAACTCCACAGTATAAGGATCCCTGTGGAGTTTTCTTGTAAACAAACACTTAAATTCAGTGTTTGGCCATATTGCCCAGCCATAACGTAGTCTTTTTTGTTGTTGTTGGTTTGTTTCTATAATGACACTGATAATACAGCTTTAAGTATTTCTGCATAGCATTAAATATCAATTGCTAAATGAGCAGTAGCAATTAAAAGTCACTGTTCACGTCACTGCATGTTTATTAGTTATTTTAATGCACGTTTTGACTCTGCTCTTCCTTCATTAAGACGGTGTGGTTGTGATTGGATCTGACTTGATCGACACCGTTGTCAGCCCGGTAACATGAGCCCCACAGCTGTCATCACATTCTCATTCCAATGCTTATATTGTTCAGTTCTGATTGGTATGTGGAAATATGTGACATCATCGCCCTCCAACAGAAGTCCATCCAGTGAGACGAACACAGACGCAACGCAAATGGAGAAATCTCTCTTTTAGGGAACATACTTTAAGATTACCTATTTGTTCAATCTTGCATATTTATCTACATAAAATATCATCATATCAATTGAATATCATCCAAGTAACTCAAAAACTTACATACATGTCATGCACATTGACGAGAGCAAAAGACAGTGTAATCCTTTAAGTCCTATTCGTGTCTGATGCTTATTGACAGACATGTTCATTCCCTGTCAGCCCTTCAGCCTCACTATTGAGCTGCTCTTGATTTATTACGAGGCTTGTCCGTCCTGTAAACTTCCAGTATCCATCTGTCTCTTCTATGATTTTTTGAGGGGGGGGAAATGTTTGACATTTTCATAGTAATGTCAGCGCCTCGCAATGCTTCCACCATAAAAGCAACAGTTTTCGCACTCCGACTGCAGATGCTGTGAACAATACCCCCTCTGTGGTGCTGCAAAGGGGAGAAAGGAGCATTAATGTTTCATTCACTGTGAATGATTAGCCTTATCTGTAAGCAGGTGGCAGTCACTGTGTCTGCTGCCTGTATTTGCAGCCTTTTTTACCATTTTGCTCAGCAGATGGAGGGAAAACAACAGAATGACAGAGCGTGACTTAGGAAGGGATAGATTTGAGATACAAAAATACATTTGTGTGACATTGTTAAAATCACATCCTGCAGGTCATTTTGAGATTTGGCAGTCTGCTTGAAGCTTAGAAAAATGGTTTAAATCACCATTCTGAGTAGGAAAATTTGGTTAATAAAGATGAGCGAGCATAATTCTCTTTTTTTCAGATATAATGTTAGGAAGGAAGATGTTTAATCTGAGCTACCCTGAAAACTACTCATATAATGATGATTATTTATTTACTTGTTGCTAACACTACTTAGTATAATTGTGAGGATATTTGGTATTTGGTCAGAACAATCCAGGCTGCACCTATAAACTATATTATTATCTGTACATTTTTAGCACTTTTCTTCCAAAAATAGTGCAAAACTGACAAAAACTAAAACATAAAATTGCTTGTTTTTTGCATTCAGTGCCAAAAGATACATTCCCCCTCCAAAAAAACAACAAAAAACATCAGAAGCTGGAACTAGCAAATGTTTGGAACTTTTGGCAGTCTGCCTTAAGCTTAGACAAATGGTTTAAATCACCATCCTTAATAAAGCTGAGTGAGCATAATTCTCTTTTTTTTCAGAGGTAATGTTAGGAAGGAAGATGTTAGCTTGCATTCTGAAATCTTCCTGCTTAATGTTAAGGTTCAAAAAGTCAAATCTAATCTGAGGTAGCCTGAAATCTACTCATATAATGATGATTATTTACTTGTTGCTAATACTACTTTGGATATTTGGTATTTGATCAACTATATTCACTTCACTGGCTACCTGTGAGTTTTAGAATTGATTTTAAGATTTTTAAGAGTTTTAAGAGAGTTTTAAAAGCCTTGAATGGCCGGGCTCCTGCCTTCATCCAGTAACTAATTCCCTGTGAGCCTGAACACAGCCTGAGATCCACCGGCAGGGCCCTTCTGAAGGTCCCTAAGTCCCGTTTGGTCACTAAAGGTGACCAAGCCAATGCAATTTGGGCCCCCAAGCTCTGGGACACCCTGCTTGGGGATCTCAGGCAGACAAACTCAGTGTCTTCTTTTAAATCACTTCCTAAAACTCACTTTTATCGTTTGTCCTTTTCTTAACTGCTGCTTTTATTTATACGATTTTACTGTGTTCTTATGGGCTCTTACTGTTTTTAATTTTTTATTGTTTTATCTTATTTTGTTTGTACTGTAAAAGTCTTTGTAACTGTGTGTTTTGAAAGGTGCTGTACAAATAAATGTATTATTATTATATTCATTATCTGTAAATTTTTAGCCCTTTTCTTTCAAAAATAGTGAAAAACCGGCCAAAACTAAAACATAAAACTGCTTGTTTTATGCATTCAGAGCCAGAAGATGAGTTTCCCCCAAAAAATGACATTTGAGAAGCTGGAAAAAGCAAATGTTTGGAACTTTTGGTGAAAATTCCAAACATTTTCAACCAACTTGCTGTGGTTAAGGTTCATTTACCCAGTTCTTGTGTACACTTGAATGTATGCACAAATATGCTCCTCCCTTAATTTTAGCCACTCTGCTATTCTAAGATTCTCTAAAACATTACAGTTGAGCTTTAAAAATGCCTTTCTTTGCCTCGCTGTGATACTGTGATGAAAGCTTTGTTTGCATAACTATTATTGTTTTCTTCCCACAACTGCCCCTTTGTTAAACTAATGATTTCCTTCCTTTTGTCCATGAGTCCTCGGCAGGAGGTGCATGCAGTGCACACAGAAAGGGAGAGAAAGGGGAAAAAAGCTGCAGTGTTTCACTAAAGTCCGTTTTCACACGGCTGCAGAAATTTGTTGCGAGTCAGTTCAGTCAAACTCACAATCCCAGAACCTTGCAGCAGTATCTCATGAAGACAGTTGTGCTCTCTGACTTCCATGTGCTTATTTGGTCTAGCCTGCTCCCCCCCCCTCGACTTCCTCTGCGAGTGGTACAGTCCATTTAAAAAGGTGCTTGTCATCTCTCAATGCTCTGTGTCCTTTCAACAGTCATCTGCGGGGAGCACATTTCACAGGGGCAGTGCTGGCTCTCTAACACACACAGACACACTCGTGCTGTTATGGAACTCTCCGAAACACACACAGGCATGCTCACACACTGACACACTCACACCACACATGCACCATCTCTAAAGCGTACACTCTTTCCAGCAAACACAACACATTTCCCCCCCTGAGCCGGATGCCTCTCTTTAAGGGAAAGGACACACTGCTTTGAGGATTTAACTTGGCTTTCTCCCAAGAAGGGAACAAGAACAGTCAGGAAAAGGGGGGAAACGGGAGGAATTTATTTGGGGACACCTTCCTTCACAGGAAATGGTCAACTTGTCAGCATGACACCTTGTCTGGATTCCCCTCTCTTCCTCAGGCAAAAATCCTGAAAATGATGGATGACAACAAGCAGCTGGCCCAGCGCATCGATGGGGCCATTCAGTCTGCCAGCCAGGAGGTGACCAACCTGCGGTCAGAACTGAGCGCCACCAGCCGCAGACTGGCCGAGCTGGGAGCAACAGACTCCTCTACCAGCATGCTTGAGACCCTGCAGCACAACCACAACGGTAAGAGAGAGTGGAGTAAAACTGTGTGCCGAGAAGCTGCGAACATGTGGCGAGGGGATGAGTACACTCTGGTGCAGCTGTGTGTGATCTCGCAATGTGTGCCGAGGGGTGCACCACTGTGTTTCTGCATGTAATGGATGATGTCCAAGAGTGAGCTGGAAAAAAAAGAAAAGCCTCTACTCATACCTCTGTTCATGGGAATAAGTGCATATCTGAAACTCAGTGAGTGAGTGGACAAATTGCACAAAAGATATAAGGCGTTTCTGCTGGCTTGTGTCCACTCTCAGTCCTCCCACAAATCCCCTCTCATGTTGAATAATTAACCTCCTGAACCTTTAAGAGGGGGGTAGTGCTGCACTCCAGTCGGGGCAGAGTGGGTAAAGTTACAGCCTCTTTTTACTCCAGGCACTCTGTGTGCTAGTTCATTTAGCTCTCCCTTAACTGGGCAATGGATCCGTGTCTCTGGAGGAGGAGGAAGAGGGGGGAAAGGGGGCTGGTTTTTGGGTTGCCGTGGGTTACTGAGAGCTGTTTGAATGGCTGCCAGGTCTGTGGAAGCGCTGTCTTCTTGTGTGTGCTGCAGCTGCTTCGTTTCCCCCCTTTTTTTCCAACTTTTATATGCTCAGTTTGACATATAGATAGCTAACAGATGTGAGTTTTCGATTCTGTGTACATGCATATGCGTGTTTGGCCGACGGAACATTATTCTGGCGTGTGTGCTCACGGGTTGCCATGTCCTTTCAACTTCTGCTGCACGCATACTCTCACACTCGTGCTGTTTCCATAGCAGTCAGCTGGTACAGTGAGCTGTGATAGGATACGTTCCATCTTGGCTTTTGGCAGAACTCTGCTGTGATCTACGTCTCAGTCAAACACTTCCGAAATCAAGCTCAGTAATAGACTTGCTGTTTTTACTCCCTTACATTCAGAAACTCTTGGCTAACTTCCCTTTTGCAACAGCAGTGACTCATTTAGTCCTCAGTTGACCTCTGTAGTGCTTTTTAAAAAGAGGAAAATGTGACCACAGGCTGTCTTCCAGAGCTGATCAGGAGCAGTTTGGTCATGTGTCAGCATTGTTTACAAAGGCCTGACCCTGTCGCTTTGTTTTTCAGTTATTTCCCTCTCCTTGTGTGCATGTGTGCCTTGCATTATCCCTTTAACCCCCAGTGCACGCTCGCATTCCTGCTGTTTCCATAGCAGTGTGTGTGCTGCCAGTGTGAGGGACAACAAGCATTCCTCTGGGAGGGTTTGAGCACTGATGTCATTGTCCCTCATTGCTGCTTCCTCGGCTCAGCTGCAGCGATGCCATGAGATGTGCGTGTTCACCGTCGGAATCACCTACACCCTCACAAAAAAACTCACATTAACATCACAAAAAAGACTTTCAGACTCATCCGTTCTTACGATACCGAAATGAGAGAGCTGACACCTATCTGTAGATCTCTCTCATGATGGATTTTGTCAGACGCAATTATCTGGAAACACAGTGCTAAGTGGTTCTGAGTGCCCCCTTTTTTCAACATCAAAAATGACATGCGCACACGTCCTTTTGATACTGAAGATTATGGTTTGCTGGTCCCCGCCTTTGTTTGGCCTGTATATCTTCCCACTGTCATTGTGTCTGTGTCAATAAGTCTTTTTTTTTTGTTGCTTCCCACCACCCACCTCTGTTGCTGTCTGTTCTCTCAACCCCCTTTCTCTCCTCCTAGCTGTTCTTTACAAGCCCAGGGTGTATAATAGAAACGGCTGGGGATAGGGGGATTAGGTAATTTATCACCAGTGGCTGTGTTGGGAAGGGAGATGTGTGGTAAGGTCGCTGGTTCATTGCACAGCCGGCAGAGTGGGAGTCCTGAGGGAAGCTGTGTTGGGGAGGGTGGGGAAGGGGTGCTATCTGGCACTTCACTACCAGCAACACTAACCTTGCTAGCAGCCTAGCTTACCTTAATTGCATTTCTCCTGCCTGGGGGTTTACATTTGCATCTTACATTCATCCCAGCAAGTGGAAAATTTACGAATAAATGTGAGTCCTTCATGTATTCTCTTTTTTTTTGGGTGGTCTGTGGAGAATTATAGGCTCACAGCTGTTTCTAAAACACATACAAGCCTCAGCCTCCGCATCTCCCCGAAAGCATCTTACATCACACACCTTTTTCTATCCTCTGAGCTCACTGGCATCCTCCTCCTGGTAGTTCATGAGCTTCCCTGTGGACTTAAATGAACTACATTTAGCTCTGTTGTGGTGCCATGAGGCCGCTTAAATAGGAAAATGCTGAGCAGCCATAAAACTGACCCAAAACTTCTGCCTGTAGCCGTGATTTGTGCCATTTTCATTTTCTCTAGGAGAGAATGTCACATCAGGTTCCACTGTGTAATATTGCAGGCTGAATGAAAAGTCCGCTCCAGTGTTCATTCTGTTTTATTTCTCTGTGCTGACCTTTACTTGAGGTATTTTCGAGATATCTTTCATTTTGCTTTTTATAAAGTTTTTGCAAGTAATATTTGTAGTTGTCTAGAAGCTTTTTTTAAATTAGATTTTATTCTTTGATCTTCTTATTGCCTTTTTCATAGAGGTGGATACAGATGGGGAAAAAAATCCTCTATATGCAGCTTCCAGTTTGTGTGTATAATCAAAAGACAACTACACACCATAGTAACTTTGATTAAATCTGGCACAACCATCAAAGGTCAGAAGCAAAGTAATTCCTCAAACTGTTGGCACATCCAACTGTTTGGTTTTATCTTGAACATATCTTTAATGTCAGCGTAAACATAGTCAACAGTAGGGTTGGGCACCAAGAACCAGTAACTGAATTTAGATCCCAAAAGAATCAACAAGAAAGTTTAGGTTTGATGCTGCTTATTGGTTCCTAAGCAAATTTCAGTTAATCATAGTTTCAAATAAACAGCGTCCTATATGTCGATACCTCGCTGTATGTGTAGTTAGAGGTTGGGTGTGCTAACTTCTGAACTTTTCTTGGAGAGCACTACAACTAGGGATTATTTGGGAGTAACCTGCTCATTATTTTCTCCATTAATTGATTGACTGTTTGGTTTGTAAAAATATGTCTGTTTAGATTCTGAGTCATCCAGATCACGGTAATTGTAGGAGCTTCAGTAGAAAGCAACTGGACTTCTCTTTCAGGTTCATCAAGATGTTTCACCTCTCATCAAAGAGGCTTCTTCAGAACGTAAGCATCTAGGATTTAGTAATATGATAAGGTCTGTTTAACAGCCAAATAGACCTAATAAATAAGATAAGATAAGATAAGATAAGATAAGATAAGATAAGCCTTTTTAATCCCACAGTGGGGACATTTGCAAAAAAGAAGCTCCATCACTGTTATTAACAGGGGTGGAGAATCCTGGTCCTCAAAAGTAAAAATCCAGCATGTTTTAGATGTGTCCCTCTTCCAACACACCTGATTCAAATGATCAGGATCGTTATCAGGCTTCTGCAGAGCTTGATGATGAGATGATCATTTAAATCAGGTGTGTTGGAAGAGGGAAACATCTAAAACATGCAGGATTTTAACCTCTGGTTATTAATGCAAGTTTTGGATCAAACATTAAACATGTTTTGTTGCTGAATGTATTCTAACCTCCCCTTGTGAGGGTTGATAGTGTTTATTTATTTATTTATCATGCAAAGGTCAGTCCTATTGTATTCAGTGACTCATCCATTCTTGCAGTTAAAAGTGAGGGTATTTGAGCCGAGCGCGGCTGGTCAAGCATTCACAACGTTATTGACTACATCACTGCCCCAACACAAAAGGCCAG
>OMNN01024661.1:7623-20705 GCA_900302755.1 Chromis chromis
TACTTTCCCCACATTGTAATTTGACCTTGTGCTAGTAGCAACTTAGTACTTGACTCAATACCCTCAGATTTTTTTGTTTGTTTTCAAACTTGTTCTGAGCACCTAATCTTTCACATATGCAGTTGTACTCCACAAGACCTGTAAACAGACTTTGCTGTGTCAGTTCTGAAGATTTCCCTTTAAGTTTCAAATTTAAATTAGCTAACAGAAGGGCTCCCAAGCCTGGATTACTCAACATTTTCTGAAAAAAAAGGATTGTGCTCTCTTTAGGCCAATTCACAGTCCCGTGGGCCTTGAAGGTCTGCGTGATGTAAATTTCATCTTCTGGCCAAACTTGTGACGATCCACACAGAACCCACACAGACATCTGTGTGCTGCCCAGAGTTTTAGTTTGCACTACAAGTGTGCTGACATACACTAGAAAAGTAAACTGGAAGCTTGTTTTGTGCGCTGCATGTTTGTTCTGTGCTCCACATTCTACAAAGGAGCTTCTGTTCTTGGTGTTTGGAGTTTGCCGTGACGATTTCTAGTGTGCATGTGTGGAAGGTGTTGCTTGTTTTTATGCATACCACCAGCTGTACAGAAGCATGGGAACATTTGCGTCTCATTCTGAACATATAAAAACCATGAATTAGCTTTTACAGCCAGCCAAAATACTTACTGGTAATCTGTCTAACATGCATTTGATAGAGCAGGTAATTTCCTATTTTTAGAAATTCAGCTACCTACACAGTGTAATTCAGGCCTTCTGTCCCATGCATACAGTGCATTTTACTGGCACTGGAAAAGCCACAACATTAAACCCCCCTGAAAATATCATGTATGCCCCCCTTGTGCTACCAAAACAGCTCTCAATCATCAGGGCATGGACATGGGACCTCTGGAGGTGTCCAGTGATGCCTAAACCGGGATGTTGGCAGAGGATCTCTTGGGTTGCTGGGTTAGACCTCCCTAGACTGAGCTTCTTCCGGTGCATCCATCCTGTGGATGTTCATCGGATTGGGATCTGGGGAGTTTGGAGGGCGTCAATACCGTTGGTATTTGTCGTGTTCCTTAAGCCATTCCTGAGCAGCTTTTGCAAAATGCAAAGGTGGGTGTCAAAGTAACATCCACTTGAATGTCAGGACCCAAGGTTTCCAAGCAAAACATTGTATTGTTACAAGATGATCAATATTATACATGGGGGGTTTTAATGTTGTGGCTGATTTGGTGTGTTTTTTGTTTGTTTGTTTGTTTCACATCAATTTTTCAGCCTTTTAACAACAGGGACTGTTCACTGGAATGTGAATGCCTCCAAAACACAGGTGATCTGTAACAATACTGTGCCTGAATGCACATATGTAGACAAACAGAGAGCACTGGAACTTCTGCTGCTGCTCTAATAATGTGCTGCTCATGCTACTCAGCCTAGCTTTAAGCTGAAAATGGCTGCAAATAGGTCACAATGTATTAAAATTGTAGCTCTTTGGATGTGAAATACTGTAGTGGAATAATTTACGTTTGACTGAAAAGCACTGTATAGGAGAACACCGTTCAAACCAGCTGGATTGTAATCGATGTAGGGATTTCCTCTAGGTTAACAACTTACATACTTGAAGGTCAAGCATTTTAGAATGGTATCATCTATATTATCCACAGATGAAAAGGATATTTTATCAAACCGTGCTGCACCTATTGATGTTCTGCATATGTGGAAATGTATTTAAACTATAAAGTGACGAGATATGTGCATGTAACATTTGTGCGCTTCAATATGCATATAGGATCAACCCATGCTTATCTTCTTTCATCCTTTCATGCATGCACACACATGCATCCCTTTTGATTTTCATAATGTAAGTAGCTGTAATTATCTTGAATCTCCCACACATGTATGCTCCCGGTATATTTTGTGTTGTAGATATCTGCATGTGACTATGCTTTTGGACTATTGGTGACTGCAAGGAAAAATTTGGTGTAGGACAGTTCTAAAAATTGTCTACTCCACTGGTGACAGTACCCAAAGCTGCTGCTAAAAATGGACGAGGAGTAAACAGGCAGAGGCACCAGACAGCGCTAGTTCTTCTCCCATCAGCTCTGGAGGCTCAGAGATGAGAAACAGCAAGAAGCGAAGAAGCTCCTTGGAGAGAGCAGGAAGGTGACAGAGTGTCAGGGTGCTGTCACCTCCCAGGAATTTTTGCAGTAGAGAAAAGAAAGTGGTTTGCAGAGGTCAGAGAGCCACCATGGGCTTTTATACCACTGAAGAAAACAAAATGTTTAGATTTTTCCGTCTCGACTTTTTCTAACTTTAATAAGGCGTTGATTTCCTTCCTTCCATCTCTTTAATATTCTCCTAATTTATCACTGCCTTGTCCTTTTTGGCAGCAAGTCCCTGCAAATGTAATTGGCAGCGGGCCTCAGTATGATGAGGCTGTGAACTGTACTTAGTCCCTGATGTCCAGATTCTTCACTAATTATATGTGACATGTTTAAAGTAATGTAATGCAACACTTTAATCTAGACAAACTGCCATTTTGATAAGTTCTACTTCTGACTGACATTAAAGTTGGAAGTTTTACATTTGCTGTTTTAGGAGATGTGGTGTAAATTTCGCTGTATGTTACGGACCTGTCATAGTAGTTTTTAGTACATCAGGCTGTACCTCTGCACCCAGCCAAACTCCAACACCACATAAGCACCCTAATTGTCATGCCACTTCCCATTACACATGTCATTCCTCATGCCACGCTCCCCTGCCCATGTGCCCGGCCAGCTGCTCTAAAGGGGGTGGAAGGTGAGGACAGGGCAAGGTGTCAATGTTTCCATGTATTGATGTCACTCAAACTTTAGTGTTAAATGAACAGTAATATGTCTTAGGTGGAGTTTAGGCCTTGCTAAACAAAAGAGGATTTCAATCAGCAGAAATCATCATGTCTCTCTGACTTCTTTAAGATAGGCTCCAAAAATTATTCTGTTTAGGATTTACACGAGCAAATGACCTCAAAACCATTAGAACTGTGTTTATTGTATAGTTTGTGGTGAGTTAAAGTGTGTGTTCTCTTTATTTTTAAAGGATGGAGTTGTCGTTTTCATTGCAGCTTCACAAACATTGCACTTGCCAAGTTTTTTCACTTAGAAAAAACATAATAATTGTGGGTTCTCAGCCTGTGGGCAAGAACATCTGGAAAATGCAGTGTTAAGTACACGAGGAATACATTTGAACAGCTTGATATTAGACAGCTTTTGTTCTGTCTCATTACCTTGGCAAATGTAATCTACAGCTCCAAAAGACATCCTTTTGAGCTCATACACCCTCTTAAATAGTGTTTCTCAGGTACACTCCTTCTGTTTTGAGAGTAGCTGGACCTGACAACTCCTCCACCCCGACCGGCCGCCCCTTACAAAGCAGAAACTGTATTCGGTAAATGAGGCAGGGAACGGAGGCCATGGTTGACTGGTCCTAAGGTGGTACCTGAAGCCTTTCAAAATGAGATGATGATGATCCCACTTCCTACTGGGCAGGTCTTGTAGAGCGACCTGTGATGCTGCTGTTGAGAAGCTCACCTGAAGCTTCTTTATGAACACAAGGTCCGAGATTTGAAATGCAGACACAGAAATTCATACATGCATATATGAATGCATTAATCACTGCGAGACAGAACGGGAGAAGAAAGAATAGAATACCTTTATTTCCACAAGCCATTTCGTTATTGTTCATGGAAAACTACAGGAGGGCATTTAACTGGACCAACCAGTCAGCATCTTAAATCATTTGCACATTGTGTGTGTGTTTTGTGTGTGTGTATTCGTGTGTGTGTGTGTAAGACAGATTTGTGAAGGAAGGCTCCAGTTAAATGCTGCAGTTGCAATTATTACTGTGCCCGCTTAATTCCCAACTTGTTCATTTGCACTGAATGAAAAACATTATCAGTCCGTCATAATGAGAATATACTGGCGCTCAGCGGTTAGAATGTAAGATGTGGTGGAGCAAACTCATCATTCCATACAGATTTTCATTTATGACTTAAAAATGTAATAATTTACAGTTACACAGCTACTAATAGTGATTACTAAAATGCATCCAAATCTAAACCAAGTTCACAGGTGTAATCATTGTTCTTCATTCATTAACAATGGGTCACAGAATACAGTCACTGTTAATGATCAGTGTTGGTGTCTGTGCATTAAAATGTAATGCATTACTGTAATCACATTACATTTGTCTGTAAGGCAGTAATGTAATGCATTACAGTTCCTACATTTAGTAAAGACGTTTCAGTTGCTGCTTTTATATTTGTCTTAAGCATACTGCCAGTGCCACATGGATTCAGTGAAGTGCTCTTTCGGCTGGTTTCACCAACATTGCTCTCTGCTGTTTGGTAATAATTTATTAAATAACATAAAAGAAAGATCCTGTGTGTCTTAATAAGATATAATAAGATATAAGATTTGTGCTGTAAGGTTTAATAATGTTACCTGCCACTTATGTGACAATGCATCTTCTGTTGCAGATTGACAAAGTAATGCAATGATTAGTATAACCAGTTACTTTCTACAGGGAATAAATAACCATAGAAATGCATTACTTTTTAAAACAGTATCAAGTAAGACCAGTATTATACTTTCCACATACATGAGAGTCTGTGCAGAGCCCTCCTCAGATGTCCGTGGGCAGGCCAAAATTTGTTACCGCACGGTGGCCACACTAGAGAGGTGGTTGGTAGTGATGTACATGCACGCAATATGGAAATGCAGACCCACCGCACATGTATGAAGTCTGTCCTCTGAGCAGACTCTCCATGTCTGTGGTGTCTGCAGCTTTCCCAGCAGCTGGTGAACGTAACACATTTCCCTCAGAAGTTGGCGGAGACCAAAATAAGAGCTAACATGTTTGTGAATATTAAACTTAGATTTCTAATAATGAAAAGTTTTTGTATTTTTATACGTCCATGTCAGGTGGACAGAGATGCAACTCCATGTGAATGTTGCTTTCTACTTGCTGAATATATAAAAACTTTTTGCTGAAATATTTTCTATTATAATAACCTAAAACATGACAACATGGTGTGTGTTGTGTTTACAGCTTGTTTCAGCTGCTCCCAAGTGGCCAAAATGGAAAATCTGTTATGGCAAGTTTAAGGTTTTAGCAGTGTTTTTCCAAAGATTTCTACTCTGTGTTTCCCAGGGGAAATGCTCCTGATGCATAACAGATACTAGTCATACAATAGTGATTTGTTTGGAGCTAGCATGAGTTAGCATTTGAGCAATAACAAGTCAATTTGATGTCGAATTTATCCTCAGGCAGTAGTTTTGAAGAAAGCAACATGTATTTTTCACCAAATATGTCGCCAGAAAATGGGCATCATATGATTGTGTGGTCATGCGGTTAACTTTTTTCTTTGTGCATCTACTTTTGTGTTTGATTTTTAAGTGGATCATGTGGCAGGAACCGGCTCTGGTACGAATTTTGAGTAAAGGAAAGACTTGAAGTATTTGTACAATGACATTTTATTCAAACGAGAGAGATGGTCTGCATTTTATCAGGCAGAAAAAGGTTACATTGGTTTGAAATTTGTTAAATCTTTATGGCTACAGAGTTTTACAGAAGGGTGATTATCAGCAGTCGTGTTGGTTCGGTTTAGCAAGTTAGATCATCCTCAGGGGTGCAGCCCTTTTTGTGTAAAGTGTGTTGATTTAAATCCTTCTCAGAAAGTTTCGGTTTAATTCAATATACAGTAATGCCTGAACATGACTGGTCTGCCAATTCCCCTGCAGCTGGACATAAACTTTTATCCATCGGAATAATCGTCTATGAAACATGGTTCATAAAACAAATTGTCATTATAAAAGACATAAAGACATTTTGCGAGAAGCACATAGATTGTGGAGTGAGAGATAGTTGAAAAGGAGGAGATGTTGTGTGCAGAGCTGTTCCTGTGCTGCTTCCTCTTTTATGGTCTGACCTTTCTCTTAATTGGCTGCCATGTCTTTACGCTGAGATTCTGTTGGTTTCCCAGCCAAGTAATTTCTCCCCTTCTCCCAGCTAAAGCGTCTCCCTCTGACCCATAAATTGGAAGTACTTTAACCTTTCCTGAGTGTTCACTTTATAGTGCTCTCTTTATTCTTTTATTATGCAGATGAGATGAATTTTCAGATTTCAAACAGCGACTCATATCAGTCATACCTGCTGTTTATTAAATTCGCTTTATGCTCCGATTTGTGTTGTAAAACCACATTTTAAAGGGAGCGCAAAATGAACGATAAAATGACATTAATTCACTCACTACAGTTAATCACTTTTGTAAAAGGAAGCACATGTTGTGTCTTTATTGTTGCAGATACTGCCAAGAGAGAGAGAGAGAAAATCATCTCCTTGTTATAGTCAGTAATCCCCAATTCACCTAAATCAGCAGATGTGTAATATTCCTCAAGAAACGTGATGCTTTAAGCAGTCATAATGAGAAGAGACATCTTATTTTGACTATTTCATCCAGTTATCTATAAAAGCCATTACGTGTGCATTAATCAACCATCTATTAGGCTAAACAAGGTTCATAATATATCTGTGGAAGTGTATGTGTGTGCTCATGGTGTAATATACTTGATGTATTGATATGTTTATTTCAATTTATTTCAAGACCTCATCCTGCGACTCTGACCCCGAAATCAATACCTTCATTTATGGTCCACCACCTTCAATCAATTCTGCCCCTGTCTCCTCTCCACAATGGACTGCCTCTGACTGGACACATGTAAGCAGAGCTCCAGCTCTCTCTCTCTTGCTTTTTTTTTTCTTCTTCTTCTGCCGCCTTCCTTCTGTGTCGCTGTGCAGTGGGAGGTAACTGGTCACTCAAATCCTAGATTGGCTGCTGGTCATCATCCTACAGCCTTCTCCAGCTCTTTGCTCTTCAGCCCTCCTTTCTTGGCATCCTCCTTCAGCTCTCACCTCCCTGCTCATGCTCGTGACTGGCAGCTATATGGCTGTGATTCATGATAAACAAAGCGCACAGCCAACGGCGGAATGGGGAGAAGCACACACGGAACAAATGCAAATGGCCTTTAGTTCTGTCATACGCTCTCTGTCTCACCGTTTCTGGCGCACTTATCTGCAGAAATGTATAATCTCATTCCTTTGAAATATAGACGCTGTGTACATGCAGATATGGGGTGGCATCCCTTTGACCACACTGGAAAATTGTGTTCCTCCCAACATAAGCAAAGCTGTTAACACCGCTTGCCTGAGCCTGGCGAGGGAGATTTAGCCATTTAGGCCTGGTCACCTCCTTTTAGAAAAGCGTAAGGTTGAGGAAAGCCAGGAGGTTTTATTCTTCTTAAAAAGCATGCATGAGCTGGTAGTATTGCTCAAACAGCCCTTTGCCTCCTCTGGATTTATTAGCCAATTTCCACTACCATTGTCTTTCACTTCAATCTCAGAAGTGAGGGTGCAGCGGGCAGAATATAGGGCTGCAATCATCCGAGTGTGTGGCGACAAAACCTCCAGCGCTTGCACCTGGAACTCAATAGATATTCATGAACATTCTCGTATTTAGAGAAGGAAATAACTTAATACCGACAGTGTCGATGGAATAATAGCCATTTCCTGCCTGACTTGCAGCCCCTCAGAAAATGAGATTGCGCTGGCCGTCATTTTTCTTGTCTGCTGGGTGTTTCCACGCCGAAGTCTATGGCCGCTGCTATGCTCCCTGCATTGGCAATGAGCTACAGATAGAGAGAGGTGGAAGAAAGAGGGGAGGGTGAGGGAGAGCAAGGGTGACTTCAACAGGAAACAGAGGATTTGTTGTCAGATTCGCCATGAATAAAAATGGAGGTTAAACAGAAAATAAAAACATAAAGTGTAACCGAACCATAATATATACAGTTTTCTAAAACACTAGCATGGTGTCGTGTATCCCACCCTTGATTTTCCAGAGGTAAAAGGGCTTTAGTGCAAACACGACACAACGCCACCAATGCTGTTTCCCCGCAGAGCCAAGGCAAATATAGCATTCGTACCATGATTAAGATTGATTACTTCTGAAAGGGATGGGGATGCAAGCATGTCCGCTAAGGAAAAGAGACAGGAAAAAAAAGGAGAGTGAGAAAAAGAAGATAGAAGAGGGAACTGAGTGACAAGAATGGATGCCTGACCTGAGACAAAGGAATCTTTCAAACTATTCCTTACCATTACTCGGCCTGTCACTTTACCTCCACCACTGCTCTTATAAATTAACCATCTCACAGAGGACCTCAATTCTGCAACCCTCTCTCTCTCTCCCACAATTAGGTTTCTCCTCTTTCTAAGCCTTCCTTATCTCTTCCTTTTACTCAGGCCTTCATCAGCTTGGACATATATCACAATTTTACATTTTGTGCCGTTCTTTCTCAGACTTTTAGTGCGATGCATTCATCACGAGTTAGAGGGGATTCTATAGCGAGGGTTGTTCCGACTACTACGGAAAATCTTCCATAAACAGAAATGAGCATATTCTCTATTCACTCGTAAAACAATGCATACAGAACCAAAATCTATTGTTTGTAGTGAGTTCGGCATGTCAAACTTTGGCTCGCTCTGATGCTGAGAGGTCATAAAATAACTTTTAGTGTTTAAAGCGAAGTTGCACCCCTGAGCACACAAGTGGCCCGAGTCCCTTTGTGTGTCTATGCAGAGTAAGTAGACCAAATCCAGGAATGGGTGGCTGAGCTCTGGCCATTTCAGCGTGTCTCTCTGCTGGGCACAAAAGCAGCAGTCTGAGGAGGAAAGTCTTGCTATTTTTGGCTGCGCTGAAAGACACCACTCTGTGGGTAGCTCTGTGAGAAGCAGGGATGGAGAGAAAAAAAGTGTCTGAGGCTTGTGTAGTAATTTTGTGTGGGATAATAACATGAATCCGTGCTGTAGGGAGCTATTTTTTTTACGTGGAGTTCAGAGTTCCAGTAAAGGACGTAAGGACGGGGGAAAGAGTGTGTGTGGCGGAGGAGTGCTGGTGGGACCCGGGGTGGTGGTGGAGGAGTGTTTAAATTAATTTGATCTCGGACGCCTCCGAGACAGTTCTGGTGTGAAGTAGCCACGCACCCCGACAGAAACCTGAGCAGATTGCACCGCTGCTTTGTATTCCAAATTAATTGGCCTCTGAAGATCGCCCTCCGCCCCTCACAACACTACTGATGCACATTTTCCTCCCCTCAATTAAAAGTGTGTACCCCACACGCAGCCCTCTCCCCCCCTGGTTCCCAGTGACTCCTCTCTCCCCTTGTTACCGAGAACAAACTGGGTCCTCACATCAGAGCTCAGCGTGACTGTGGGGGAAAGAACAAAATTAAAGGCAGGACGAATTACACAGCCCATCAGTCTGAGTGTGTAGTGATTGCAATTATTGCACTTAAAGGATAAGGCTGCTTATATTAGATCGTATTCCTATTCCAAACATGTCCCACAAAAAGGCATAAATTGTCCGTTGCCTTGCATAAACTTTATATGAATAGTATTTGTTGCCCAAAAAGTATTAAAACACGCCAGGGACCCACACGCGAGTGAATCTGTCACCTGCACAGGGAGACATGTTTCCTCTTTACGATCAACTCGGGCACTGTCCTTTAGTTTAAGTCAATCCCTCATACATACAGTGCAACGCTGTAAAATCTCAATCTGTATAAATCCACCGCTGAAAATAGTCCCCAGCAAATGCACTATTTGCTTCTAACTGAGTAACAGCTGATTGAAGCTACAGCTGTTTTAAGACATTACCGAGCCAGTATTTAAAATGAAACCATAGATTTGTTAGATGCTTTTAAGAAAGTCTGTCTTTAGTGGGAGCGATCAGCCTTACAGCTGAGAGTTAAGGCAGTTTTTAATTTACTTTACAGAAACTGAACAATTTGCATCACATAATTGTGCAGATAATCTCACTGCAATAAGTGCAAAGACTCAAATTGGCTGGTAGTATTCTGTTTTCTATTTCTCATGATGAAAAGACCCACAGCAACACACGTTTTGTCGATTTTGTGTTAGTTTGTTTATTGCGAAATCAGCCTCAGAGGAAATCGACGGCACGAGAGCATATTTAACATATATTTTTTCTTTCAAGGGGTAATTAATGAAAAGCTTCTATCAACTAAAAGCAAAAAAGAGCACACTTAATTGAACTGCTGAGAACCATTTTTACACCCATATAAATTACCGGGTTTTATGTGTGGCAGGGTGCATTACATGTGAAATGTGGCCTGCCTAACAGGCCTGATTGTTTGGTTGTTCTCTTCTTTATGTACTGTGAAAGCTCCCTGAGCAGCAGGGGGGCAGTTTACAGCTCCACTTGCAATACACATAAGACATTATTATCATGCTCCCTATAACTGAAACCCACCCCTGATACGCTCGCAGGAACCATACGAGCCATAACAAAATGGTGATGATAAACAAACAGAAGATATCTTAGCTACGACTTACATGTGAGGTTGTGCGTTTGATCCTTTATACCATAACCTTCTCTGTAAAGTCAATCAAGCGGGGAAAGTGATCTGTCTTGATGTAAAAATAGTAGGAGAGTGTTCACGACTGACATATTTATTTATGAGAGTTTAGAAGTTTGGAGGGGGAAGTAAAAAATGTAGGATGAATCTATTTATTGAACAAAGGACAGCAAAACACCACAACAAACATCAGGCAAAAACACTCCAGATCCAAGATATTTCAGTCAGGAGAGATGTGAAAATGTTCTCAGAGGAGAATTGCCCCTGCGGACGACAAATGCCAAAACAACTCTGACAAAGAAAGAAAGGAGGAAAATATGAGTGAACAGAAGGAACAACAATTATTTATGTAAATAATGTGCCATTGCTGCTTATAATTAGTGGGAAAATTAAGCAGAAAAGAAAAGGGTGGGGGGAAAAAACATCACGCATGTCACCCAACTAATTTTTCTCATGCAAATTAACAATTGAAATTATAAATGGAAATGGTGTTGTTGTGATCGAGAGAGAAAGAGAGAGAGCACTGAGAGATGCCCTGCTTTTTTTTTTTTTTTGTGCTTTTTTTTTTTCTCTTTTTCTTCGCTCGGTTTGGAATTCATTAGCCGGTGAAGCAAGCAGAGGCAGATGTAGTTTGACACAAAGGGTGAAGTCGATAGCAGCAGCAGGAGGAGAGAAGTTTGGTTTATTGTTTTGGACAGGAGTGCCTTAAAAATATAACATTCATGCACGAGGGTTGGGGGGGGGAAACATTTCAGTGACTTTTATGCGCTGAAAAATCTCCGTCAGTCACTCCATCTGCTGATTATTATGCTTTAATACCTCGTTTGAGTTGATTAAACCTACACACCTGATCTGATATGTTTACAGGTAGACATCATGCTGTATTCGTCCTGCTTTGGTCGTGGCCCTTGAGTGTAAAGGCTGACCTGCGCCATTAGCACCTGTCCGTAACGCCACGGTGTCGGTGTGCACGGATCTGGCGTGCTGAGGTGCTGACACAGTTATCAGACACAAGATCCCCGCCGCTCTCCCAGCGAGCGGCTCTGGATGCAGGGACTATAAAGGCAGTGTCAATGAGGGTGTGATAACTGTGAAAGTCTGTCTACATGTGTCTCCTGTCGGCTCGTCTCTCCCGTTCCTCCTCGCTCACCACCGGCACCTCACACACACTTGCGACCTGCTTTTCTGCCTCCCCTCTGTCATTGGGAAGTGTTTTTAAAAAGAAGGAGCCGGGATCAAACGAAGTCGGAAAATGCCTGTCTGGCGTTCATCTGACAGCCCTGCATCCTGAACCCTTTTAAAAGGAGGGTGCAGAGGAAAAAAGGGAGAGGAAAATAGGACATGTTTCGCACAATTTATGCAGCGTTAATTTTCCAGCCCCCGCGTCGACTGTTTACAGAGTCCTGCGCATCTCAAACCTCCCTCTCTTGTTCTCTGTTTTTTTTCACCCCCCCCTCTATCTCTCAAACCACAATCCCTCCTTTACTTTTTCCTCCCACCCCTCTCACTTTTTGTGGCTTATGTTATTCTGATTTTTTTTTTCCCTCTCTCTTCCAGTCTTTTTTGTGTCACTAGTGAGGATGCTCTCCCTTGGGGTGGCTAAATTTACATCTCTCCATATGACAAACACAAACAAAGAAGCAAATAAATCAAATGTGAGGTAGAGAGAGAGAAAGAAAAAGAGGCGGAAAGAGGCTCTGGATGTCAGTCTCAGAACATATATATAAATATAACAGTGGCATAATTGATAATCTATGAATAGATTATAGTTGTGCAACACCGGTTGGGTTTTGTAATGATTGAATATGCCTGAGAATTCAATACTTTGTTTTATTTAAAGAGAATGTAGATAAAGTATTAAAACCCAAAGCAGTCTTAAACAATCTCACTCACTGACAGCTGACTTGACAGCTTTTGATAATAAAAAAAACATACAATAAAAAGGTGTTTAAAATAGATGCGCGTGGTTGTGTTTTTTAAGGCCTCAGATATTTGCGTGGTGCACAACAAGAGAGACTCAACTGGACAGGAGGAGCCATTACCTGAACACCAACACAGTGTCACCTGTCATCTCCCTCCAGGGACCAGGCTACATCCAGGTTGGATGTGTGCGTGGGTGGGTGCGCGTTTGAATGTGTGTCAGACGAGTCTCGAGAAACTAACCTCCACCACCGCTCCCGCTCCTCCCTACCCCGGCTCAGTTTACCATAAAATCTCACTTATGAAAATTCATGCGGCAAGAAACAAAGCCCAGAAGAATCAAGTTCCTCAGCTGCCGCGAGTCTGTGCAGTAAGTATGTACACGTCTGTACGTACAGGGCTTTCAGCAGGATGGAGGATTCATCAACAATGGACTGACACATGTATTCAGAGGCTGGTGTCTATTTCCTCCCGCTGCTTCTATATCTGAATATTGAGAGGAGATTTGGGTGGAGGCTTCTGTAGAAGAAGGGCGCGGAGGGAGGAGGAGGTGGAGGGGGGTTTGATCAGTCTCTCCTCAAATGTGTGTGTGTGTGCATGCGTCAGTGCTTGTGACAAGCAGAGGAGCCCTGCTGTGTCTCAGCGCGTCCTCTCTGATACATTATTAATTAGGCAGCGTTTAGAGTAACGAGCAGAGCATTTGAGCCCCCTCTCTCCCC
>OMNN01024662.1:0-19508 GCA_900302755.1 Chromis chromis
TACTAGACATGACAGGACTCTGACCTGCTGTAGCTACTCAGTTACACAATTCCTTATCTTTCTGCTGACTTCCACAATCTTAAGTAACTGATAAAAAGCTTTTCTGATTCTAAAAAACTGTCTTATTAAATCTATTTGGTCTTGGCCAGCTATTTTAACCATTTGAATTATTTTAGCAAAGGAAAAACAAGGAGGGTAGGAGTCATAGCTAAGGATAATATGCTTCCTCATGCCTTTATAGTCAGTTACAGGGAAACACACTGGAAACTATTCAGCAGTCCATGAACACTCCCCAACAATGTCATCCTGTGAAAAATGTAAAACTGTTTTTGAACAGCGTGTTTAATAGATTAGTCTGGTGTCAAAATGTTTTAGAATCCTGTGCCAGTGGTGGATTTCCTCTGCTGGTACTCCCTGATCATGTCAGGAGTCATTTTCAGGATTATAATTACCCCTGCCCTTCATCTCTGACCTCCCCCGCCATATCTGAATTGTCTTGAACAATCAGTTTGACTGGCAGAGCAATGGAGTGCTCACTGAACGTCAGAAATATAAAGCATTCATTAACGGGTATCCTCAAAGTCGTTGGCAACGTCCTTATTGAGAAAGTTGAAAAGGAATGGAAATTTTTATGGATACTGCGAAAAGGTTATCTGCTGCACACAGAAAATGCTTAGTATGCTCAAGAACATAAATCTCTATGGTCAAAGTCAGGGCATTGACATGTGTGAATAACAGGCTGTAAAGTCTCACTCATACACTGAGATCTGTGTGCACTATACAGTAAATAGTGTGCTATACTCAGTTGTGCTGAAAATCGCTGGTGCAAACACTGTAGCCGACTAAAATGTCTTAAAATGTTAACGGTTTGCATCAACAAACAGGAGTTGCAGTTTAAAGCTGAAGCATTTCCGTGTAAATTGAAGCTAAACCACTAAAATAGTTTTGAAGTGTCTTTTTTAGTGTAATCACTGAAAGCCTTTAAAGTTGTGATTTCGAGATCAAACCATGGTGGCAACTTAAATGTTGGTTTGCACTGAAAGCAACTGAACTGTCAGCTCATGTATAAAAAAAAATGAAAGCATACAACTGTCATTTAAAAGAGAGACAGATGAATGAATGTATGTGTATGAGCTATGACACACCAAAGCAGCTGGATTGACAGCTGACGTATGAAAGCTGAAAATGAAATGCCATTTAAAGTTTAAAGGACAAAAACAGTTCAACTGTCAGTTTGCGTACGAGCTACAGATCACAAAGTTCCAACTCGACTCTGTATCTGATTATACTGTGACCAGTATCCCCTTCAAAGTAGTCTCCTTGCGCAGCGATACACCACTCCCAGTGTTCCTGCCACATTTGGAAAGCTTCCTGGAAGTACCGTTATGTAATCACATAATCTCCTCCACTGTGTCAAAACGACTACACTTCAACCTGACACGCTCCACAGTTAAGGTCATTAGTGTTAAATGTTCTCCCTTTGACACCTTTGAACTACCATACCATAGAACTCTGTCCTGATGGGGTTGAATTCACAGCACACAACCCTGTAAATATCAAACAAAATCACCACTGTGCTCTTGGTTGTACAGCTCAATGGATGCGCCTTCTTTAGTTTTAAGATACTGTGGGCTCCATCACTAAAGACTGTTGTTTGGTCTCTGGGTCGTAGCCGCAGGCCCACCTCTTGTCACCAGTGATGATTCCCGACATAAAGGTTGGGTCAGTTTACCACAAAGTTTGAGATCTGCTCTCTGCACACATTTGAGGTCTATGGTGAAATTGCCGCAAAACAGGACTTCCAGAGAGTGTTTCAAATGTGGCAGGAGCACTAGGAGCAGTGAATCGCTGCAGAGGTACTTCAAAGAGGAGCAGCCAAATTTAAATCAGGTACAGTTGTTTATTTTTTATAGGCTCAGAACTTCATGATTGGACCTCAGATAAAAGATAAAAGTTGTTCACCTTCCATTTAAAGAATAGACAATAAAAGGCAGTTGAATTGTCAGTTGAAAACAACGAGATAAAGTAAAATTTCAGCCAAAGCGCCTGAGTTTAGGTGCCCTGTAATAATTAAAGTTACATTTGACATGTAATTGATGACATGGTTCATGATTTGAAATGTAAAAACAGTTAAACTGAAACTAAAACAGATATTAATAACTCTGATGGGGATTTGGAATACATAACAAATAAAAAGTAATAAAAACACTGCAATAAAATGACCGTATTCTTTTTTCTGTTTCGTCAACTGACTGCTAACTTAACCTAATTTACATTATTGATGATAATTAGTGTTTGGGTTAACATTTAGGCTGACTTCCTATCATTCAGTCAGCCAGTGGTTTCTGCTCATTTTAATGACAGAGTGAAATCATCTCGCACAAGCTTAGAAATTGTATTGGACTGCAGTTACAATTAGAACCATTTTCAGGACCTGGTTAAATCTGTGCTACTTTTCTCAGTACTACTAGTAGCACTATACAGTGACCTTGACTTTGGCCCGTGATGTGTATGTTTCCTATTTCAGTGAATAGATAATAGTAATATCACAGCAGCAGCTCGTCAATTCGGTTCAAAAATGTTTCAAAGATCTAAAGTTTTAGATTTAAAGACCAGGTTTCAGTGCCAGCACCTCTTACCAAAGCTGCCATTTTCAGTTACAAGTCAGCCACTATACAAGAGGGCATCTATAACAAAAAAGGCAAAGAAACCAATTTCTCCAGGCAGGGCAGCATCAATAGACCAGAATGCAATACAACCACAAGGCGTTGCATTTTGAGCAACAGGCACAGCTGAGATCAGTGACCCATATCACCCACAGCTGAATGATCACATTTCAAAAGCCATTTCTCTGTCCGTGTACGCCCACATTTGGCTCAGAGAAATGAGTTCACACCCTTCTGCTGAGCTCTTGTCAGAATAAATTCTGATAAAAAAAAAAAACTCACAAAAATGACAAGATGAGGCAGATGGAGAGAAGAGTGAGCACATCAAAAACATTAAGTACACATGCACTGAGAATCACAGATTGGTGATATCAAACAGCAGAGGTATCAAAGAGAAGATTTTTACTTTAAACAGCGTTATCTCTGCAAACACAGAGCTCACTCCATAAGGTGCTACGATAAAACGGGGTGCGAGTCAACATGAATTTAGTGCCACATCCTGTGGGAGTCTCACTGCTCATCACAAAAGCTCCCATTCATGATGAGATAAGAGGTGCAACTCGTCTTTGTGAACAGCGTTTTTAAAAATACAAGCCTACAGGTGTTCATACCAGGAACCTCTTTGAAAAACGTGGGATGGAAGACATAGATAAGAGAGGTTCTCATGTTTGTGATTCACAATGGTGACTGAGGGTCACTGGAGATTCAAGCCTTTCAAAGGTGAATGAATGACATCTGCAGTCTTTCTGTAGATATTAATGAAGCTGAACAGGGTTTGAATGAAATGGGAAGTGATTGTCTACTTGTTCAAGTTACATATTAATCTGCAATGGTAACTCGATTAAATAGTTCATCACTATTTTTATTAAGTGACAAATTTTTCAAGCAAAAATCCAGTCCATGTGAGAATGTTCTGCTTTTCTTGTTCCTACATTATAGTCAATTTACACTAGTACACTAGTATAAATACTTTTGCAGACATCACCTTGGGCACTGAAAACAGTGATGGACATTTTGAGATTAAGAGATTAAATGAGAAAATTACACAACATTACTAGCCCATTAAATACCCATTGTCACTTGTTATCATGTGCACACACACGTCACCATGCTGCTAATACTAGTAGGCCAGAAGGTGCGTAATGGTCATTAAGTCCATGTAAAATCTCCAGTGGAGTTACCACCCTGGAAACCTAGAAAATGGAGCTTTGGAATGTGGTATAAGTTGCAAAAGAATATTTTGATCCAAACCATGATCTTTCTCTAAACCTCTAGTTTAAATGCCTAACCAAACAGGGAAAGTGAGAATGAAAATTAAGATTTTATCCAATAATACAAACACAATGGTCCCCAACGGGAGGTAAACTCCAGTCCCCTGGGTCAAAGTCCAGGTAATCGGCCAGGCCAATTATTAAATTATATCATAACTTAGTCTTTAGTTGTTCTGTAGTACACATGATTATCGGTTGAAAAAATAATTGCGGTATTACTTTTAACCAATTAAAAATACATTAACTGATCAGGCAGAAGATGAAGGACATAAATCTAAGAAAATGTGTTGTACATTAGTTGTACGCCTCCAGCGTAGCGACCTGAGGAGTCGGTCACTCTGACTAGTTGAGTTTAACTAGTAGGGGGCCACCATTACAAAGTCTCCTGTGACACTTAACACCTTCCAGCCAAAGCCCCCCTTTCGTATTCGAGCTGAAGTGCTACTAAGCTACTAAGATAGCGTCACAGTGCCTACGTGGCTAATAATCTCAACAGTTGGAGCAGCTTATGTCACATGACTGCATTCAAATTGGCTGTATCAGGACACGGAATTAAGTCCACTGAGTTACTTCATGTTATCGATTAATTGATTATCGACTGACAAGGCTGTCGATTATTGTTTAAGAAATGTGTTCAAAATTTGCATCCCTACTCGTCGCCCACAGCAATGTCTGTCTGGTAACATATCCCGGGTATCAGCCAATCACCACTGAAGTATAAATATAAACATGTAAAACATAAATAACCAAAGAGAATTACAATGGAGTTTTATCTTGCGGTTGTGTTATTCTAAATTTTGACAACAGGATTTTCATTTTTACTGAAAATGTTTATCGGTTTCAAATATCGGTTATTAGTTTCATTGATTAAGAATCTGTATCGATACTGGACATATCCGTCCAGCACCATTACACACAGTAACTTTGTTTGCATACTTTCACTTACTTTGTGATACATTGCAACAGTGGAAAAGTTCACCTCAATACTGACCAAGAAACTACCTCTGATAATGTGCTCCATCCTTCACTGAGAAAAGCAGCAGTGACTGCTATATTGCTTACTTGCTACGTAGAGTGTTACTGAGAAAGGAGAAGAAAAGTGAGACTTTCTCCAACTTCTTCTACATTAACTTTACTATTTATTACTAGTTTCCACCAGCATCAGAAACATGGGAGTGAAACTAGCGGCTGACTAATGGCTAACTATAGACTTAAACTCTGCTAGATGATCACTTACCAACAGCATATTTAGTGATCCCTTTTCCATCTGCCAATCTGGAAAAGCACACTGTATAATCTGACGTAACACATTAGAACGCCTTATTTCTGTGTACAAAATGCACAACAAATAAGTTTTATAAGCAGCATCAGTGTTCAGTTGTCATGCTACCTAGAAGCATCAGTTTTAGCCTTAGTAGAGGTGTAGCTGCAGCCTGAGAGGTACACTTGTATACTCAGGAGTACAAAAATATCAGCAAAGTACCAGTATTGTCTTGGCCATCAATCACAGAAACAGCAGTGAAGGAAAACACTTAGTAAAGACACAAAAACAACATTTATCACAGAGTTTGACAAAAACTAAATGTGAATTTGAGTGCTAAGAATTTAGAAAGCACCCCACCTCTGAAACCAAACCTATGGCTTTACACCATTTTATGTCTTGTATTTTGACTTTTACTTTATTTCTTTTATTGCTGTCTGGTTCTTTGACAGTGCTGTGTAGCGACTATCTGTTCTGTTATGGTTGAAGGCATTAGTGACTAAAGCACAACCTTCTACCAAGATGGATGAAAACGTCTGATGTTTTGTCTGCCAGACTAAATAACTGTTTCTTAAACTTTTATGCCAAAACGTAAACTAATAAATATTAAGTCCCTGTATCAACCCCTCTACCAACAGAATAAGGGTTGGCTTTATGAAAACCATACTGGGAAATGTTTAGTTAAATGTGTTTTCCATTTTCTGAATCTGAACTCTGACTGGAGTACAGCTCCAACAATCCAAATGTTTTATTCACCACTTGTGAATATGCAAATATTACGTGTTCCTTTTAAAAATGATGAAGTACTTCTGCTGGCCTTCCATAACAATCAGAGTCCAGCTAATGGTATTCCTGCCATTTTAATTCACTCTGTGTGATTGTGATTGGTTGTCTGACTCAGAGCAACCTGTCCTACAAGGCCGTAAGACAACCTGCCTCTGTGGGGACATTTAAGTTTCTCAGAGACAGATTGGTGCTGCGTTAATGGAAGTCCTCATTACATTTAAATTATTTTACATCCTCCTCGCCACTATCATCCATTTAACTGACAACTGCTAAACATTTCTGTGCTGCTTCACAAGAAAGCTCCCAATTTCTTCACTATTAGCCTTGACAAACAGAGAGGAGACTCGCAGTAAAGAGGAAATCGCCTGCAGCCATCTTAGTTGGGAGCTGTTCTCTGAGCATTCAGTAAGAACCAGATGGGACAACTCCATCTTTGTCAGCTCAGGCTCACTTTCATCTCCATTTCCCAGCTGATAGACCCTGTCATGACAGTAGCATGTGCGAGGCGGTGAATGACTTTTACGATGGCTGTGATAGCAGTTATACCCTTTATGGACTCTGAGCTCTGAAAGGTTAAAGATAATAGTGATGTATAATACTGCACTACCTTAATGTAATGGAAATACTCTCAATGTCTTTTCAAGCTCATCTATACAAAATACATTCAAATAAATATATATATATACACTTTTAAATAATCTGGATTACATTTATTTCTGTTCTAGAATAAAATTAGCTGCCCAAACTGTCATATTGGTGCTGGCCAGAAGAATAAACAATGCTCTGTTTATTTTAGTTTTGAAACAATGGGAAGGCTTGCTTGTACAAGCATTCCCAGTATATACAGGACAGCAGTCAGTAAATTCCTCTAACTGCACAAATTTGTCATAAATTGCTTCTTCCAGCCTGAGGAATTCCACATTTTCATGAGTGAGTGCTCATCCGCGAGTTTCCATCATTAACATAATAAATGCCCTTTAACTGAAAGACAGGTTTCACATTGTAGAACTTCAAGGGGAAATTAGAAGTTTTACAACAGCTGTCACAGAGCTGTACTGTTCCTAGTTTGTTGTTAGATGCTAAAGAAAAGCAGTGCATGGACAAAATGAGAGGCGGTTAGGGAGATGTGACATTCACAAAGATGGATGAGAGAATACAATCCATTATAAGGTGATGATGTGAGACTGTTGAGGGGAGCAGAGTATGTTCTTGGGAGCCTATATAGAGACCCTGAGGCAGCTGCAGGACTGCAACTCAACTCTAGATGCTGTCACACCAAAATATGCAAATAAAAGTTTATTTTTTAAAAAGGAACGAATTCTGTCAAACATCCCAGTAACAACAACATATTTGACTTATTTTATTTTTATTTTGTTGTTTTAACATAATTTAAACTCTAAATCCATTCACATTAAGGAATTCTTATCTTTATTTTAAGAGTTAATCTTCAGTCTTCCTTGCTTGTAGATTTTTTTGCCATGTCAATGTTGTACTGTCGGATCAGTCCGTCAGTCCCCTACTGTAGTCTAAACGGGATTCACGTCCCCGTCAGGATGACGGTGAGTTTGTATTTTGTGCTAATTATCAAATGTTAGCAAGCTAGAAGTCAATCTAAGACTGTGAATATGATTTTATACCTGCTTGGCATCAGCATGTCATGTCTTGTTGTCATTATGAGCATGTTAGCATGCTGATCAAGTCCTCAGGAACAGCACTGTGCCCTAACCACATTACTACAAATATAATGTGGTTGGATTCAAGACGTGATGCACATTGGCCAATAAAGCATTTTTCCTTATACATAATATGAGGCAACACGCATCCCAACATGAAGTCTGTCAATCCTCGGTGCAGACCACTAGGAATTAGTCGCAGAGATGGGGGTGGTGCAAGACAAAGGGTTGTGGGTGCTTTAAGGCCATGAAGACCATCTTGTAAGGGCAAACACCAGTCCCTGCCAGCCGCAGCCTCAACCACGGACTAGCACACCCTGCCCGAAAGCCATGGGAGAATGATGTAGGGCGAAGTTGTTCACTTACTGTATGATGGGCTGTTTATGAGCCAGAGAGGAAGCACGTTTGGAGTTTGCTCATGGAACTGAAGTTTGCATTTTCATTATGTGCTTAGAAGAAAGTTTGCATCTGATGCATTTCAGTCTCTGTCAGCACTGTGCCCAATCAGGACCTAATACAGAATTTTTGCTCTTCCCGGCATTGGCGCCTTCTGTCTAGACCTTTGCTTGTGTTCTTTTCTCAGATGTACGTCGCTTTGGAGAAAACCATCTGCTAAATTAAATTGTAACATTGTAACATTTCAGTGAAACATTCACATCGAACAATTGTCTTATTGTATTGATAAAATGTCTACCTCCAGGTCAATAGACAATCATTTTATCGCCCAGGCCTAATGAGGAGCCTCCAATAAGTCAGCCGACTCAGCCAGTGGAGGTCTTGGCCGTTCATGCCCTCTAGCTGTTAGACTGAGAAAAAGCATTGACCATTTTTATGTAGTACGCAGCACTCAGCAACTTCAATTCAAGTGAATGAGGCGCCATCTTACAATCCAGTATTCAGTTCTCCTTAATACATCCACGATGTATTTAGCTCAAAGCAACACCGTGCCTCAAAAAGCTAGCATGGCTGTAGACTCGTAAGACGTTTACAGACAGAAAGTGACAATGGTTTTGCTGCACTCTGATATAAATAAATACATTTTTTCCAATGGCCTGACCCACACAATGATGGTTTGGCACTGCATCCAATCCCAATGAGCTCACGCACACAAAGTGGTCAAAGTTCAGCTAAGGTGAACTTGTGCACTGAGATGAATACCTGTGGCCAAGAGAAATGAGGTAACTAATGCTGAGTCACTAATGGCTTTTCTGAATTTTGGGTGGTGGTGGTGTAAACGGTTTATTTTACATTTTACTATGTAAAACACTGATTTTTGTAACCGAACTAAACACCACCCATGACTAGCTCACAGGCCTTCGTAAAGTTGAAAATGTAAAGATTCTATCTGTTTATACAGTTTCTGGTTCAATTCAATGTGTAATTTTGGCCTTTTTTAAAAAGATGACGTGCCTTTCAAACATGCTGGTGGATTTGGGGATACGCAGAGTTACGGTTTATTATTTGAGGTAATGAGACAGAATGTTTTTTACAAAATATGTTTTTGACTCTGTGACATAGTCCCCATCGAAAATTGTCTATTTTGCTCGATCCTCCATGATTCCCACGAGCAGTGTGTTGAACCCAGCGAAGAGTGCAGCACAAACCATCTTGTGTCTGAAAGCATCATTAGTCTTGTTTGTTTTGAAAAAGTGAAAACAAAGGCACACCCTTAAACTCTCTGAATACTAAGTACCTCCACTGCTGCATCCTCATTCACTTACTACTGCATGTTGAGCACTACAGAGCTGGACAAACGTGGTTTGCAACAAATGTTAAACATGGTTCCAGCTTCGCCAATGTGAGGAGTTGCTGCTTTTCTCTGTTTTATATCTGCGTAAATCAAATATCTTTGTGTTTTCCCCTTTATTTTGTCTGTATAAGACCCAATCACTAAGAGATGTTAACAGATTGAAAATAGCCATTAGTTGCAGAGCCAGCAGTATTTTCATCTTGTTGCAAGCTGCTTTAAATGCATCACGGCAATGTTTTCACAGAAAAACCTTTTTAACTAATGATCAATTTTTACATTTGCCTACAAGCTTTCAGCTGCTGCTGAAGAATACATTTAGCTGAGTCGACACATATTTTTACAGAAACACCAATAATCCTGTCCTGCCTTGATAAAAATAAAACATTATGAAACTTTAATGATGCTCATGGGAAAGTGGGCAGCATAAAAACTTGTTTTGGGTAAGTTAATGCAGAACTCCAATTATATCAACTGTAACATAAGTGCCCTAAACTCTATTTTAAATATTACCCAAGGGATGTCCAGTGGTGAGACTTAATTTAGACCAAGACGGTGTTTTTAATCCTACAGAAATATGCAGTGTTTCTAATTCACATAGAGAGCATTAAGATCTTCTGAGAATACAAACTCTATGTAAATCAAATGCAGCCAGAATCTCATGTTTGTTATGATTTTCTTCTTGTATTCATGTCAGGTTCCGCTGCATATTTAATTTGTGTCCTCTATGTACTACATGCTCAGGAGGATCACTCTGACTGTTTCTGCCCACTGTGTCTTCATTGTGCATCAAGCCACATTTACATACCTGCAAATACAGCCTCAGGGACAGACCAATTATCAGCCTGGTCGATTATCGGGGCCGATATTCTGCATTTTTCCACTTATCAGTATTGTAATTTTTATCAACTGATTATCGATAAATTAAATGCGCTACTGCGGCACAGATGAGCCCATCTTTAGAGCTATGTTTGGAAGGTGAGGCAACAGATGGTAATGGAGGAAACATCACAGTCTTACACAGCTACACTGAGAGGCTTGTCATAAGGCCTGTGGCTACAGTGACATCTTCCTCAAGTAAGATTAACTTCAACAAACTGTTCTAACTGACAGACACGTCTGTCTAGCAGAGACACAACCTGTAATATACCTAACTAGAAACACAAGCCGTCGGCACAAACCAGGAAAGATGCTACTTTTACAGTGGCTAAAGTTATGCTAGCAGCCTAAGGCAAAGTTAGGAGGCAGCCACAGACCATTCCTCCGAAACATGCCATATTTTTTCGTTCCAAATATCTGTTATCAGCCTTTTTTAATTTGTAATTATCAGCACTGATATCGGTCCTGAAAACCCCACATTATTCGATCCCCTCTTCTGGCCAGTTATGTTACTAAAAAAGTAGATTTGACATCTATTTGATCTGACTTCACTAAGCTGTGTGTCATAAAGTCAAGAGGCAATAAAATTAAAAGCAGCAATAGACACTTCATCAATAGTAATAGCAAGAATTTTCAATAGAACGTTCAATACGTTCACTTTAATGCCTGTCTGGTAACATTCAGTCCAGCTCTGAGCTCTGAACTTAAGCATGGTGGGGCGGTTTTACTCTGATTGCCCTATGTGCATATCCTTTACTACTATTTTATTTACACATGTACATATATTTATCAGTGCGTGTTTTTCACTGCAATTTTCACCTGTGTACTTTGATAAAAAGATAAAGGCGGTTAAATTCAAAATATATTTTTTTCTGCTGCCGTTTATTAAAAATCGGTCATCAAAAATAATAATAAATCGAGTTATTAACTGAAATAAAACATTTTATCATGATGTATTTTTTAAATATATTGTTGGCACGGATGCAGCATTTGTTTTTATCTGTCTCTCCCTTTAATTTAATTGCTATAACTAAGGGGAGGTATGTTTCCAGCTACAAGTGGTAACCATCACTAGAGTAATTGGGAAATATCTCGTGCGTCCCCTTAACTCACCTTGCTGGGCTGATTCCTGTGCAGCACCATCCGAGTCATCTCCTTCAGTGGCTCTTCCACACGTTTCATGAATTCAACAGATGGCAGCCTCTGAGAACAGTAGAGGTCCATCGCTCGGGCTGCAGCCTGACAGGCTTGCAGGATGAGGTCAGGAGGTCCCAGTGCAGGGGGATCCCTGCAGGCCACCACCACAGAGTCAAGGAGCTGGCACACAGTGTCCGCCAACACGGATCCTGCGTTGCCATCAGGGCTGAACCACAGAGCCTCCAGACCTCTGCTGTTGCCTTCTACTCGATGCAGAGCGCATAGCGACTGAAGGAACTGCACATGAGGAAAAAATATGTCTTCCCGAGGATTTCCCTGGAGACTGGAGGGAAGCCGCTGCTGAGGCAATGTGGTGGCGGGCTCGGGAGGCTGCAGCAGGAGTTCAGGAGTCTCTGAGTTGCTGTCTGGTTCTGCGCTACATACTTCACTCCCTGGACCAAACAGATCCTGAGAAGCATCGTCCATTTTGTTGTCATCATCTGGAAGATTTTACATGAAAAAATTAGTCCCAAACAAGTCCAATGCACAGCTTGATCTGTAGTGTTTAGGACCATAACTAAAATTATTTGTTATTTATTAATATGCGGATTATCTTCCACATTTCCCCGAGGCATTTTCCCCATTATTCACAATTTTTTTTAGTCTCCCACAGCTCAAGTTAACATCCTCACCTGTCTCTCCATATCTCCACACCTACATATACCCAGTTTACTCTCAGGTGCATGAAAGAAAAGCATCAAATTCTCCCACTTGAGAAGTTTGAACCAACAAAACAATAATTTAATATAAATGAAAATAGTTGCAGATGAATCAGTGTTACCAAAAAATGCCATTTAAATCAAATACCTATAAAACAGCCACATATAGACAAATGTAGAGCCCAGACCAAATGAGACTCCTCTGCTACTGACTGACAGAAAGCTAATGCTAACAAAACAGAGAATATGGCCCATTCAGTTACCTTGTTGTATAAAAAAACAACATTATTGGACCATACAGTGCACAAGCTTTGGTGCTATTGGAAAGTTATGCATTTTGTTTGTTAGTCTCTGTACATTCTTTTAATAGTCAAGTCAAGCTAAGTCACCATTTTTATATAGCACTTTTCAAATAACAGCCATTGTGCCAAAGTAATGGTAAATGGTCTGCACTTATTATAGCGCCTTTCTACCTTAGTGGTACTCAAGGATCTTTACAATGTGTTTCACATTCACCCATTCACACACACATTCACACACCAATGGTGACAGAGCTTCCGTGCAAGTTGCCTGCCTGCCATTGGGAGCAACTTGGGGTTCAGTGTCTTGCCCAAGGACACTTCGGAATGCGGAGGGGCCAGGGATCGAACCGCCAACCTTGCGATCAGTGGACAACCCACTCTACAACCTGAGCCACAACCGCCCAAAGTGTTTTCTAGTTTAAAAAAAGACTATGATTGCTGTTACAAATTAACCTAAGTTTAGATATTGGGAGTAAGACCCTACAGTGTTGTTCATGGTGTGATTTTACCTGAGAAATTTACATATTATGTATTAAAATCCTTCAAAAATCCTATAAAATACTACTTTACCTGACTACTATACATATTAAGGCTGAGACCCTTCAGTGTAATTATTTATGGAGAATAACTAATTTAATAATGCAGCTAAGACCCTAAAGAATTATAAATTACAGACCACAACTTAACGAATATAAATATTAAGGCTAAGCCCCTAAGGCTTAATAAGTATAGAGATTAACCTGAAGAATTTAGAACTAAACGTTTCTACTATGAGCAGGCTTTCTCTGTTTTACTAGTATAAATCTACTCACATTAGACTGAAACTTGTCATTTTGATGTAGAATCCATTACTGTATTTCAAACTGAATGAAAAGCTTTAAGCTGAGAACAAAGTGTGACTGTCCAAATACTGGATGGATGGTGTATTTCATCACGGCTACAGGCTGCAGCTTTTGGCTCCTTCAAGTCAAAGGGTGAGTGAAGGTCAGAAATCAGCTGAAGCCGGATCAGAGAAGATCCTTATTTATAAAGAGGGCTTTGGGTTATCACATAAATAATGATAATCATTATGCCGCAAAATATGGTCCCGGTTATCAGGGCGCCCTGTGAGGGAGCTGTTTTTACAAGAATTTTACAATCGACCTTGAAACGTGTCTGCTGTCTCATACACCAGAGAGTTTATATTTCAGCCTGTGATTTTCAGTTCACTTTTATTCTCTTTATATAGCTCCAACTCACAACATATGTCATCTCAGGGCACTTTGCATAGCAAGTAGGCCCTGTTATGGCCCTGTTCTAAAATTCAAATTATTATTTCCGCAAAATCAAAAGCATCAACGCATTAGGAGCACACTTCTGATTTTAGAGGGAAATTGTGCTAAATTATACTTTCACATTTTCGCTGTGAGTGATTTTCTCTGCAAGAAGACTGCTGTTGCTATGGTGCCACATATAAAGGACAACACTGAGGCTACATTCTGAGCAGAGCACCAATGTGGCCCATGAAAAAGACTGATTTTGATACAAATGTGCTTCTTAAATTCAATTTAAAATGCTTTTCAGACGAGCGGACGTGAAAGCACACATCAAGAAGGTTTTTCTCACTTTTTAAGGACTGCCATGATACTTTGTTGTATTTTAACTTCCTATAAACAAATCAAACGGCTTCTAAAATCAAAATTACATAGCTTGCGGCTCATAACTCTGAGCAGATGGGCCTTGATTTTCACTTTCATAGCTTATACTCCTAAATGTCTCCCCTCAGCCCTTGAGGTTTTTGATTTAGGAGGACAAATGTTTTCCTTGAAACAAATGCTGTCATGAAGGCTACACTATTTACAACTGCATGTGTTTTTATATGGAGTACAGTGTTTTTTCAAAGAGATGTGTGCTCTACTGGGACACAGGCGTCCAGCTCATAAGAATTAAATGTAACATCATTCAAACCGGTTATGGTGCTTGACAGGAACCAGCCAAGTAACTCAAGTTTTTTATTTAGTGTCAAAGGGAAAGATGGATGATTAGTGGGAGCAGAACCTCAAAATACTAAAAATATGGAAAGTACATGTTGTCCATGTCATGAAGTCCAACTTAAGACTGCTTATGACATTTTTTATTACAATAATAGTAATAATGAAACACAATTTAATCCCCTTTTCATGGCCGTACTGACCAAAGTAGTAAAGATATCAATGAAAACCATCCATCCATCCATTATCTATACAAAGCTTAATCCTCTGTAGGAGCCTATCCCAGCCGACTCGGGCGAAGACAGGGGACACCCTGGACAGGACGCCAGTCAATCACTGGGCTACACATAGACACAACCCATACTGCACAGGGAGAACATGCAAACTCAACAGAGAAAGATCCCAGGCATCCTAACCGCCCTGTTTTAGCTGTGAGGTGACGGTGCTAACAACCGAGCCACCGTGCAGCCCCTAAATGAAACCCAGTCAGGTTGATATATCATCAAACAGTACTTGGGCCTGGGTAAGCAGCAGATAATAAATGGATGACTGGACATGTGGATTAACCAATCAGAAGATGCAAGCATGCAAGTTAAGTATTTTATCCACAGAATGATTTGATTTCAGTTTGTTTTTGATTCAATTAAAATCACTGCTTGGTAAAACCTGAAGATTATCTTGTTAAAACTACAGTAAACCACTGCTGTCTCTGAGATCTACACAGAGAACCCTGGCCTCATCACACCTCCCTCATCTCTCAGTCCAACTCTCCCAATCAGAGCTGCTGTGTATGAAACTGAAATCGTCCTAAGAATACTTCTAAAAGTATAACACTCCTTTTGGCACACTGGCCTGGTGAAAAGGAGGCTTAAGCACATTCAGCTATAAAAATGAGAGATCAACATTCATGAGCAATGTAAATGTAATCATTAGCAGCTTTGTGCGATAACCTCAGCATAGTCCACAGTGTCCCAAGTTCTCCTGAGACTCACGTCAGATTGTTCCCGGCCTTGAGATATCCTCCCCTCAGAATAAGGGCATCAGCAAAGACACACTCTGAGTATCTTTATAAACTGTCGGCACATTTTTGACACAAGCTGACCTCTTAGCGGAAATGACTACTCTGCAGGTCAGGGTATGAATTAGATTTAATCTTCGACTTCTGAGGGTGAAACAGTTCTCCTCAACAGCTCTGACTGGTGGTAACATAATCACAGGTGCTCTCTCATTATACTTATTTTTAGGAACATGAAGAAAGGCCTACCTCCTGCCTCCGTGCTGCTCTTTGTGTTTGACGTCACCCTGGTGATGAGCATCTCCTGCCGCAGCCTCAGCACCTCCTGCTGCAGCCCGTGGGCTTTTTCCTTCCAGCTTTCATCCTGGCTCTTCAGCTTGCAGGCCAGAGCCTCAGCGTACGCTCGGCCACTCATACCAGCGGGCTTGTTTTTTATTACAGCCACTGCCAGGGCGACTTTGGCTTTCATGAAAAACCACTCCGCTTGACTCGCTCCTAAAGCACAGGGAGCGGGGGAGGATTTTTAATAAGCCCACAAACAAATAATATACGATTGTTTCACATGTATGTATATAATGCAGGCAGGTATGTTCTGGTTAACTGCAAGGAAGGAGCACAATTATTACAAATGCAATCTTTGTCTTATTTTCAGCCGATGACTATTTATCACCCATACAATATTGTGTTTATCATCCATAAGGGCCAACAATCCACAGGATACAACCACATTCATCATTTAATGCAAGTTTACTGAAAGAGTAAGCCCCAAGATGTGTTTTTAATGAGATGTGTGAGATGAAGAAAAATTATCATTATCATATTTCATGTATCTTTGGCTGTAACTGTGCTGCCATTCTTGTCAGATTTAGCTGATTCTAACATTTAAGCAAGTTTAAAATGCATAACATACTATGTTTTATTTAGTAAATCATAGTCGTCATAATATTAGAGCAGAAACAATTAGTCGGCTCATGAATTGGTCAATTAAAAATAATTCATTTAAGTCACATTTTAAGTATTTTCAAACTAAAATAAGCCGGTGTAGGATCTTCTCAATGTTCTCATTTTCCCATCCACACAAAACAAGGTTTTTAAAGACATCCGTTTGTGCTTCATTAAATTGTAACAGCAATTTTTAGTATTTTTGCCATTAAATTAACTAAACAGAGAAAATAATCAGCAGAATGACTAATAAAGATAATCATTAGTTACAGCTAAGGTTCATCAACAATCTTTACTATAACTACAATACTTTCTATAAAATCTTTCGATTACAAGCGACCTGTTTCCAGAGCAAACTGCTCTAAAATTTACTAAAGAAAATAATTTTAATTACTCTAACGTAAAAGTCAAGAAACAAAGTCTTAGGTCTTCAAAACCTTGCAACTAATACAAGACTGTACTAAACATTTATTTCTGTTGAGGAGATTCACCTGTTGAGTATTTTCTCAGGTCATCATTTGGTTGGTAAAATGCAAATCCCAGTTTCCACAGCTGATATTTAGACAGCTTCTTTTGTCTAGTCAGAGAACAATAAATCAGCTAAGTACAGACAGGACACTTTGTCAGATTTTAACCATTTATTTCAAACTGACATGCATGTTATGTATGGTGGTGACTCGAGAGATGTTCTGAA
This sequence comes from Chromis chromis, assembly GCA_900302755.1. Taxonomy (NCBI): domain Eukaryota; kingdom Metazoa; phylum Chordata; class Actinopteri; family Pomacentridae; genus Chromis; species Chromis chromis. Next base: position 17,063 of record OMNN01024662.1, read on the forward strand.
ACGATCTGCGCAAGTATGACACAGACAGTCCCTGAGATCACAAACCCCCCGGCAGAGCCTGGTATTAACAATGTTTAAAAGAATACAGAATGGAACAGTCTGAATATAGGCAGCAAATCTATACATGCACTGATCTTCTTATAATAAGGAGGAGGCTGGAGAGGAGGAGGAGAAGCTCACAATCGAAGCTGATGCGGCAGCGATGTGGCGAGCACAGAGCGGGCCAAATATTAGCTAGGAGGAGTGGACTGACTATGAGCGCAATTGGACAAGCTAGACTTTGTGATTAGCCTGACGTCATGCCTATATGAACTAACGCCAAGCTCCATTTATTATAGAAGAGTAAAAAACAGATCCACTGAACAAAAATATTAATGCAACATGCAAATGGTCCTCTATTCTCACTTAATGACGTTTTTTAAAAGATTAAAAAGATTCTGTGATGTTCTCAGCCATTGACTTAATCCACATCCTAGTCAGGTGTGACTTGACAATGATCAGATAGTGTGACCAGACAAGCTTTAACCAGTGAATATAAAAGGCAACCTTAAAAAGCAGACCACGTGCCACCACTTGAGCCCAGGATCGTCTCATCCAGGTCACCCATCTGTGAAATTGTTCACAGTTGTTTACTACAAAGGCTGCTGATGAAGCTGCTCGTGTGAACAACCAGAGAATATCTGCTCAAACTGTAAGGGATCACCTCTTGTTGCACACACCAAGGTGCTGATCTTACAGCACAACAGCATCATAATCAGCTCCAGCTGGCAAACAGTCAGGTATGTTGGACACTAGCAGTTCTAACAGTTCTTCTGACTGATAAATCTCATTTTCAGCAGTACAGAGCAGATGGCAGACGTCACGTTGTTGGTGTTGTACAGGGGAAACCTATGTGAATGTCTACATCATACAGAGAGCGGCCCATGGAGGTGGAGAAGTGATAATATGGGTAAGGATATGCCATGGACAAAGATGACAATCGCAATGCCGAACAATATCAAGTTGAAATCCTCACACCCATGGTTAAGCCGTTCATTTGCCAGCATCACATGATGTTTCTAAAAGACAACACATCCTCATGTTGCCAGAAAATGTCCTTCTAGCAGCTGAACACGTTTCAGTCCTACCATGGCCTGTTCATGCTCCAGGTATGTCACCCATCCAACATCTGTGGGACTCTCCGGATGGACATGTCTGAGAACATGATGCTGTCTCCCACAACATCCACCAGCTTCACCAAGCTCTTCGGGATAAGTAGAAAACATTTCACAAACATCAACAACCTTATTGACTGCATCGCACATGTGACTCATTATTGACCTGTGACTTCTGATCCATCACCCCAGTCTCAATCTGCCCATTATCTTTTCCAATATTGTCTGTGCTTCTTGTTTCGTGACATTCATTCTGTTGCAGAGATGCCATGAGGTGGAAAAACAAATACTTATTCCCCTGTGAATTTCCCCAGTGAGGGGTCAATAAAGTTTATCTTATCTTATATCTATGTTAAAAATAATTAATATAATTTCCATAATTTTGCTAAACGAATGACAGCAACAATTTACTGCTCATCAAAATGACTGTCACTTTCTGTCAATCGACTACAAGCTCTAAAAGTTCAACTAAATTACCACTAGTATATAGCGTCCATTATCGGACAGCCTGCAAAACTCCTTAATAATTGCTTGAAATTAAATTCTTAAAACGTACATTACTTTCCCACAAATCGACAGTAATGTTTGTATACATATGTGGCGGTAATGCTTTTTATTTTTAACGAAACACGTGTCATTCGGGAATAGGCACCTTATCAGTTTAATTAGCTCTACTGTAGCCAGCTAAGCTAGGAGGCGCTGTAGCCAAAATCAACTTGTGCCGTTTATTTTTACGTATATAACGATCATAAGGTGGCGGCCTGGATGCGTATCGTCCTACAAACATGTTGGGAAGCAACACCGCTGAAGAAAACCACACTCAGCCTGAAATTTAACAACCTTTAAAACGGCAGACTTACAGCAGGCTAAAGCTACGTAGCTAGCTACACGGCTAGCTAAAGAACGCCACACCAACACAACAGGTGCTTGTCATTCATTCACTGAACTGTTCATTAAACTACTAAACGAATAACGAATAAATTAATTACCCTTTAAACTGTTCTTCTCAGTCTGCATCAGCTGGTGTCTCTTCTCCTCAGCATCCAACATAAAGTTAGCTAACAAAGTCTGAACATTTATGAAGCTAACTCAGGTTCACCGACTGGACAGGTGTTACACTCAAATCTGTGACCTGCACATTCTGTGACACTGAGGGGGGCAGCCATTAAAAAATTCCTGTAACAGCTGACTCTCATTTAACAAAATGTGTTTACTATTACTGTTTTGTTTTTGCAGGTTTTCATATATTATTATCACTTAATAATTAAAATATGCCACTACAGTTAAAATAT
>OMNN01024663.1:0-12808 GCA_900302755.1 Chromis chromis
CATGTTAAGGCTCTGTAGTCTGTATTCAGGTTATACTTTTTTTTTTTTTTTTTTTTAAACATTTTCCACTTCAACCCCACAGATGACCCTTATACTGAAGCTAAGTACTATTCCACCTCTCCAGGGGGTCGATGCCAGGTAGTTTACATTACATATTAAGTGTATTTCATCATGTTGTGGGCTGTTATATGGCCAAGCTCAGAAAAAAATTCAAGTCACAAATTTGCAAAAACAAACAGTTTTTCCCAGCTTGATGCATCTGTATTCACATACTTGTGTACTGATAAGCCTTAGTGATGGCAAATGATGGTGGTTCTTGTAATAGCTCAGAAAAGGGAACTAATACTTCAAGCTGCTAGCTAGCTGCAGTGCATGAAGCCTTTCTGTTATGAACAAGTGTTCTGCTTATTCTTATTGCTGTGATTTATAGCACCGTAAAGATACAGTCCTGCATGCCATCATGTTTGTACTGTATGTCCAAACCGTTGTAGCTTCACCTATCGTACACACATCATTAGGAGTTTGCTCAAATTCAGTAATAAACGTTCCTCTATATTAGAAACAGTCAAGTGTGGTTAATTTGAAAATGTTCAATATTTGAAAACATGCATTTAGCCCTCTGCAGCAACACCTTATCAGCTAGGGCTTGGGCTCAAATAGCTGGTTCCATTTTGAATGTAGATTCTGATGGCAAAACAACAGAACATGCTTTGCTCCGCTGCAAATAAATCATTTCATTGAAGCCTTTATCTATCCATGCGTTTTTCTAATTTGCTAGTAGCAGTGCAGAGCTATGGGAAGGAGGTCTCATTAGGATCAGGATGTCATTTCTAAGACAGATAAGTACAAAGTGAGGTCCAGCTGGTCTTTTAATAGTTTCTTATAAAGGTGATGACAGTGTTTCTCTCTTGACAGAAATGATGTCAGTGTTTGTGCCAGATGCTCTCACATTTCACTTCAGTTTGTTTCTACTGCGTATGGCTAAAGTACATTTAGGAGAGAAACAGGGGTTGGATCTATTTTTTATTCAGCAGCATGGGTATTGGTTAAAGTTCTGAAAAAATAAAATATTGCCAATTTAGGTTTGTGAAAGGAATAAGCTGTTTTCTTATTTGAGTCTGAATCACACTACTGAGCAGTGGTCACTGATATCTAGTCATATCACATGTGACGTAACTGTTTGTCAGAATGATATCAGTTATGAAAATGAATGCTTTCCCTCCAACACTAATGATTACTAATCAGTAAAATCTTGTTGACGTGATGACATCTCTGGGTTGTGGTTTAAAGTCTGGCAGCTGAGTTTTGTATGGTCTGGAGTTGACCAAACATTTAGTTTGGTTCAGGCAAGTAAAAAGGCTTTTGCAGTAATCCAGGCATGATGACAGTGCATAAAATAGTTGGAGGTCATATTTTGAAATTTGAAAATGAAATATATTAAGTAATGTAATTAGTAAACAGAATGTCAGACAATGTCGTGAATGGCCGTCACCGTTCACTCTAGCTCTGGTCTCTCAGTTATGATTGCTCTGTTTTGTTTCACCAGCAGCCAGACTTACTATATTTTGCTTAAACAGAATTACCACCTAATCATTTAAGCTCTGCTTTGTTTTAAATAAATGTCAGTCTAAAAAGAACAATATACTGTGAAGATGTACTATATTGCCCGCTTAAAGTTATGGCCAATAAAATATCTCAAGTCCTACCACAATATTGAGCTGTGGTGGGTTCACAAAAAGAAATGTTAAACTAAAGTTCATTATACATAGTTATGGAATCAAAGTGTTGTTTCTCCATCTGAAATGCCATTAGAATATAGTTTGCTTTCTGCCCACGCAGCAGGAGCTGGTAACTTGTGGGAATGTTATTTTAATGAAGGCCGGTTGTGCTGCTCCTCAGTGTCTTCTATGCTGTTATGACTACACTGAGGGCTCCAAAAAGTGGCCTCATGTACGCTCTCTGCTAAGAAGGTTATTAGAATGGAGTCAGGTCCAGAGAAATGGACTGCTCAGGCCACCGGGGACTCCAACACCAATCACACACTCCTGTTTACTCCACAAATTGGCCCCTGAGAGGGGCATGGGCGTCTGTATCGCCTAGTTAAAGTGATTGAGGTGACTCCTTGCCATTGATTTTCCCTTTGTCTTGGGCGTCCCGCCTGGCCACCCTTGACCATGCTCCTGTGCTCCCTGCAGGCTAGTTTAACTGCCCCTGCTCACCTTTAAATCACATTAAACTGTGGTTAAATTTTGGCCACGTCTAAAAGACAACCAGCATTGATGTGGTTATCATACTTTACACATTTCATATGCTTGAGCTAAACCCTCGATGTTGGGCTTATTGATTGCACTCTCCTCACGGCATTAGGATTAAACTTGAATACAGATAAGAAAATGTAGAGGGCAAAAAAATTAAATCACACTCAGGGATTTATCTTCATTCCATAAATGCACCAATGATACTGATTAAACCAATCAGAATGCTAATGAAAAATGCTTCATTGGGAAAATAAAAACAGGTTAAAGTTTAGATTCTTCCACTGAGATAGACATCCACTGAATGAGGAGTTGGCAAAAATGCCTTCCATGTACCTCTCTAAATACCAGACCAGCTGATGAGTAATGATGCCTATTTTTCTTCCAATTTACTCCATATAGTAAAGCCAGCAGAGTGTGACACTTCATTAAGTTAATTAGGCTAACTTAATTACAGTCTTTCACAGGTCAAGCATGAAGCTTCTGATTGATGGCACAGCTTGTGAAGGTAATCTTCCTCTGAATTACAAAACTTACATTAGCTGCTACAACCCATCAAAAATGACAAACACTGAAGGTACACTGAGCTCATAAACACTCTGTAGTCACAACGAACCTTAAGCACATGACTGCTATGTAGACATAAAGAGAAGTGAATACTCTGAGGTCGTAACAGAACTTCAAATATAAATTGTTTGCTGTGTAGGAGTGGGCCTATGGCTGTGGAGGGAGTGAGGAAAATGCAATCTTTTCGGACAGTAATTTCAACAGTTGCAATCCTTTTGATGACAACAAGTCTGAGTGCAGCTAAAGTAGTGCATCCCACACAAGTTCACAGTTGAGTACTTTAAACACTATCTGAGCAACTTTAAGAGCTTTTGGCATTTCAAACCTTTTATCCAAATCTCCTGGTCTGATTCACCATGGAGCCCAGCATGCCAAGCACCGCTGCAAGGGTGTAAATAAAGCCTTAAACAAGCGCCCCTTGGCACGGTAACAGGCCTGAATTAAAGGCCATCCGTATATTACGGCAAGACTGTCACTTTATTACTGAAATCAATTTGGTGAGGGCCTGGGGTGACAGTGGGAGGGATGTGGCCTTGGTCAGAGTGAGCTTTATCTAAGCTGAGCAGGCCGAGAGAAACACAGCGTCTATAATGAACTCAAGGGTGTCCAATAAAGCCTTTTATTGCCCCTTTGCACAACAGAAACATGTGTGCAATGGCACCAACGTTCAGCTTCACATTTTGCCGTAACACCATAAAGCAGCAGCTTTTCTGTAATTACTTCTGCTCTACAAATACCTCAACAATACGAGCAAATCAGACGGGCAAATCATCACCAAAAAGAGATTTTGTTATTAATCAGGGCTTCACAGACAGAAAGCCCTTTACTTTGACCTTTAAGAGGAGACAAGAAGAAAAACACTTGCTGTAACAAAAGGATTTGTCTCAGAGTTTGTGTTCAGGAACTATAACATACTTTGTTTAGCTATACCCAAGATGCTCTCTCTTTCTCTTATTCTTCACAAAACTACATTCAACATGAACCCCTACATGCGGACACACTGGATGTGCGTCTGTCAACTAGAAAGCTCTGATCTCCATTTGTATGATTCATAGCATCTTGCCTTTCCTATGAGGCCAGAAGTCACAATGTAACCTTTGATCAAATATCTTAACACAGGATTGTATTATATGTATATGTATTAACACTTTTGCATTCAAAAGTCAATGAATGTTCTTTGTCTACAAACAGAGAGGTGTGCTATACTTGTTTCAAGCATACCTTCAGTGCATTACACAAACAGGCTGGCTTTCAGACAAGACTTCCACCCAAACTGTGGTCACCATCACACACTGCAAGATATTCTGTGCGGCTTGCTGCCTACCTCTTCCTTCAGATGCCATACATCTTCCTCTCAGATAAGAGCGGTGGCTGCAGGGAGCTCTGACAAATCACTTCATGTACCATTCTTTGTAGCAGACTGTCAGGCGGAGAGGTTGACCACCCCCTATCTCTGCCAGCAGCTGAATCTCAAACGCACGGATCAGGTAATATTCTGCACTTAATGCTGGCATTTAAGAAACATTCTCCCCCCACAGGCAAAAACGGTGCATGGCTTGGCATTTAAAAGCAGATAATAAAACTTTCCTTAAATACAGCTCTCATCTCAGAGTGCTTTTTAGATGCCCTTAGTGGAGTCAATTATCTCCCCACACTTGCTATTACTGAGACACTCTGAGCACCTTGCGCCTTAAAAGGTCTGTACATCATGCTTTCTCAAAAATGTCATATTCTTAACTGCCTCTCAAAATGTAGACCCTGCAATATTAGAAATGGCGTACACGTGTTGGCTTCTTTCATCCATTTGTTGCTTAAACATACCTCTTCAATGTGCCGGATGAACTTAAAGTGAATAGTAAAAATCCTTTAGAACTGGAAACCATTCACTCCTTATGTATATAAGCTACTTTCTAAGGTAGAAATAAACAGATATTCATGACCAATGATTTGAGCAGTTGGACATCAGTGTTCTTTGCTTGATAAGATAGTAGAAAACTTTCACATTAATTTGTAACGTCAACACAGCAAATGTTATTCTCCTGTCACGAGTGAAATGTCGCCCTGTTCTGGGGCAGAGAGACCTGAAGCCTGGAGGTTCTCCCATTTGATGTAAACAAGTGGGAGGGAGGGGGAGAAGGATAGGAGCCACTTCACAGGGACAAGATCCTCCAGAGGAATGAGATAACAGTGTTTCCTTCTCATCTTCTACCAGCAAACGGCATTGGTTTAGTGGATACCGATCTTAAAGTACTACTCCTCTTTCCCAGAAATTAAAATCTGTCCATGAATATTAGAGGAATCTATTACATGTAAGGCAACATGAGGCCAGGAATTGCTATGACATAAAAAAAAAAACTGCGCTGGAGGAAGAAAATGAAAGGTACACAGAATATTACAACAATACTTAAAGTGGATTGTTAAACATCAGCTTCATATAATCCAGGATGATGGATCAGTGAATCCCTACTTTAGTTGAATAGAATTTCTCAGCACTGAAAACTGTTGCAATTCCAGTTGAAACTTTGGTTTAAAATGATTGAGCAGAAACACTACAAAGAGCTTATGCTGCAGTGTGCAACGTTGGAATTGATTGTTTGAATGGGTTGGCACCATCATATTTAGCAGAACCCTTAAACCATCCAACCTTGGTTAGAGCGCTGCGAGTGATCAACAAGATGCACTGTGCTACGAAATTTGACTTTGACTATATTTGAAGCTCTACACTCTGGAGAAGGTGGCCACTGGGAATAAAAAAAGAAAGTTTGCTGGCAGTCAGAAGAGGATCCCAGAAACAAACACATATGACAACCGCTGCCTAATATGTTCCTGTTCACTGAGGCATGGACTCTGTGACTCGACTACTGTGGGGCCTCTATTTTTAATTTGTTAAGTGAAAACTGTTAGCTTTTAATTTTGCATAAGAGCAAATACCTACTGTTCAACCTACATGTAATTAATGTGATAACCATGGGAATCATTTGACATTTAGGTGATATTGCATAGGGGTGTACTCACTTCTGTTGTTCACTGTAACTATGAATAAAGATAGAAGCACATCAATGAGCCTGGAAACACAGGGCTCATTTTCTTCAACAAAACTGTCAGTGCAGAGTGACAGGAAGTAACCTAGAATCCTTTATTGGTCAAGGAAAAAGGATGTTGACAAGTGATACTTGCAATGCTGCCCCGACTGCTGCAGCTTTTCTTATGTGGTCTTCATACCATCAACAGCTTAGGTGAAGTTAGAGAAAATCAATCTGTTACTGTCACTATTACTAAGTATATCACCAAGTATTTCTGTTCTGGGCGTATGAACATTACTGAATACCAAAAATTAAATTGACAGTTCATTTAAAAATACATTTGATTCTGATAAATCTATACATGGGAACCACTTAACATTTAAACAGAGCTACAACCTTTAGGTTTTCTTCATAATTGAATGTTTCACTTCTGTGGATTAGCATTTCCAATATGGCTCTTAATATTCACTACCTCTGCGCAAACATCAATCAGCCCCCATTTATGAGGTTAGCAGACAAAATGCTGGTTTCTGGAAAGATGGAAACTGGGATACATTTATCAATTAGATAGTAAGGCAAGTAAATGTTAGCCTTTATTGCAATACAACTTAATAAGAACAAATAACTAAACAAAAGAAAGTGAACTAAATGGTTGTGCAGAGATGACCTCATTTTGATGTGTGCTTTTAAAAAAAAAGAAAATTAAATCCTGCTTTAAGGAAATATTTTTAAGATGGACAACTACTATATTAGATTTTGCTTCTTGGTTATCAGTCTTTCTAGAATTACAATAAGTGAAAGGACACTTGATTTACTAAAATATTCCAAGTATAAGAAGTGTAGCAGGAATTCTCATCATTTTTGTGTTAGCAAATATAAACTATCCTAACCTTTAGACACAAAAGCTAACAAGTGTGCATCCATGCAGCACCACTCATATGGTAGTAACATGGTACAAATATATAGGCTACTACACCATATCTGCATTTTCTGAGACAAATACGAGTAACCTGGAAACCATTATTTATACTCCACATAGTGTTTGTATCAAACATTATGGATTGAATCTGTGTGTCCCTTTACAATATCTCAAGAACCAATTATGCTGTTTAAGTTCAAGAAGTAGAAGCTAGTTTGCTTAGGTCAAAACTTTAGCACAGATTCTCACTAGATAAACTACCACTTTACCACCAACATAGGGCTGGGTGATAATGTATTTTGAATTTGCTTGAATTTAACCACTTCAGCCTGTTTATCAAGGTACATAGGGAATAATTTAGTATTAACATAATGAAAAACATACACAAATAAATAAATAAATTCACAGTTTTACAAATGTATATGAAGCTGGCCTCCATACGCACTCTGACGTCAAATCTGACAGCCCATTTCTCGCTAAATGATCATTTGACATGTAAAATGCTGAGTTCGTCAAACAATGCTACGGTTGGACATGGCTGTGAAGTGACTGCTGGTTAGCATGTAGTCTTAATGGTCTGCGTTTCAGTCACTATTTCATACTTGTTCCATGTTCTGACAACAGAAACTGAAAAATATGTACATGACAGCAATGTGTCGATGTAGATTTTCAGTCAGGATTAAGTGAGAAGCTTTTTTGGTAATTCAGTTGTATTAAAATGCAGTATATGTGAGCACAGAGGGCAACAGGGAGGCAAACAGATGTAACGATCAGCTGCATTTAGGTTGCACTGAAGCACAGAAGGCAAAATGAAAACACCCACACAGTCCTTGGCTAATAGTTTCAAATCTGTCTTAAAGTTTCCACCAATTCTAAATGTCCCTCAGCTTTACAATGTCCACATAGTTCTGGCCTGTGGGCATATGGTTAAAGCTAATGGTAACATTAGCCACATTACCTGCACAACATTCTAACACTAAGGATTTGCATTGCATTGCATTGTTGTGGTGACATTGTCCTTAAAAAATAAAAGTAATCCACTGGGTCCTCAGTTACTCAGATGCTGGGGATGCGTGAAGATTCTTGTGCTCACTCCTGCAGCCAGAACATTTGGTGTGCTCTGCTCGTGGGGGAGTACCATTCTCAGTGGTACAGCAGCGGGCCGTGGGTTATACAAATCTTTAGCTCGATGACTATTCATTCCTCAGTTTCTACTTCTAATCCTTAGCTAGGTTCTACAAAATGTGGTCCTCATTTACACACACACACTTATGGCACCAGGACCCAAGGGCAGTTCGGCATGTGGAGGGACTGGAGATCGCATGGCCAACCTTGCATTTAGTAGCCATTGTCGCCCATACATACATATTGATTTTTTAGTAAAACACTCGTGTGATGACAAATGCCAAAGCCGGCCACCTCCCCCCTATGGACTACTGAGAAATGCATACATAGACTACATACATACACACACTCACCTTGGATGAGGATGTGTCACACTCCTGGCAGATCCAACCATATCCTGTCTGCTTGGGAGATTTCTTCAGCGGGGGGTCAAGACACCCGAAGTGGTAGCAGAGCTGGCACTCGTCACACCTGAGGCACAGACAGGAGAGGCATGTGTTACCTCTTCCATAAATAAAGCCACTGTCTTCCCTCAATGATGAGACTGGCTCAAACATGACAAGGCAGCTAGTTGTTAGCGCTGAAACTTTGCTAATGTATTCCAAAGCCTCTCTAATCATTCCACTCTATTGACCTTATGCAGCCATTAACTGCCCAATGGTTCGTGTCAGTGTCCAGATAAATACAGGTCTTCTTAGTGTCAGATAAAGGTCTGCAGGGCCTCCTAAGGCTGGACTGACTCTGAGTCCTCTCACTGGGTCGTCAGGTAAAGCAACAAGGGTCACAGAGGTCACACACTAAAACTTATCACAGAACACGACAGCTTATACCTAGAAGTTGCATTGATTCATAACATGGAGACAGTTCCATATCCTATTCATCTTTGTAGTGGGTACAAATAATTGCTGTTACTCACATAATAAAACATGAAAAAGGTCAAACAATAACTGCTGCAATGAACAGGAAAGTAGGAAGATGTAATCCTAAACTGTCTAGAATAAAGGAGATAATCATAGCACTGAGTAAACCATCACAGGTTGTAGTTACACTCTGTAGATCACAGCAGAACCTTGCTAAGCTTAAACACTGGAAACTAGTAGCCTGGCATTGTCCAGGGTTCAAAAATAGATCTACTAACAAGTTCTAATACTCACTAATTCAAGCGTTATGTCTTGTTTGTTTAACTTGTACAGATAAAGAAATACAAAAGCATCAATGTGTGATTTTAGTAGGACTTATATGCTGCAACTATTTATGTCTTGACAGTGTATTGGTCCATGTGTGTGTTTGTGCTGTATATCCGGTAATTGCTTGGGTTGTCACATAGTGTCAGTGTCAATAGCTTTCTGAAACCAACAAACCCTAAGCTCTACTAGAGACAGAGATGTCAGTCTGTTAGTTTGCAGGTATTTGGTCATCGAGTGCTACATAAAGTGTCATTTTACCAAAGGTAGGATGAATCCTTTGTAAATAATTAAGGTCCATACCAGAGTTTATGGGAATCCATCCAACAGCTGAGATATTTTCATCTGGACTAAAATGGTGGATGTGTCAACACTACCACCACTAAACTAGATCAATTCTACATCATCACAAAACTAAACTAAACTAAAACTGCTTGTGATATAGCAAGCTGCTGGCCTCACCACCTGCCGTCCTGCCGTCCCCACCCCAACCTCTCCTGCTATCCCCTCCCCCCTCATTCCCACTCCCACCCCACCCGGTCAAGGCAGATGGCTGCCTTCCCTGAGCCTGGTTCTGTCTGAGTTTTTTGTTTTTTGTTCCTTCCCACCGTCGCTGACTGCTGCTCATAGGGAATCCAAAAGCAACTTTGGATTGTTGGGTTTTCTGTTTTCAGTCCTTCCTCACTATGTTAAGTGCTATGAGATGACATGTATGTTGTAAATATGTGCTATATAAGTAAAACTGAATTGAATTGAATTGAAGTCTCTTTCAGCTGCATATCTACTGTGGCACTCTTCTCTATACAATGCTACAAAAATGCAATTACTAATGACTTAAAAAGTAAAAAGTCTTACTAAACCTGCAGATACACTTATTTTTCGTTACTAATATTGTGTCTTGTGTTTTTCTTCCTGTCTTCAAACCCCTCACTCTGCCCTTCCTTCCTCAGTAATGGAGATGAATAAAGTGTGTTCAGATTGACCTGCCTGGCTGTTACTGCGTTATCAGATTTTCATTGGAGAATGTGAGTCTCTTTCATTGATTAGGACATAATTGGCTGTAATTGTGAGTGTATGTGTGCTTACCGGAGCTTGTTGAAGGGCGGTCAGCCCTGTTAATGATTAAAAGAAAAATGTGCTCTCTTTGTGCTACAGTCACAGGTCAATCTTGTCTTGTCAAACACATCCATGCTTATTTTAGAGTATGCATTATATTAAATAATTCATATTGGTATTCGTCAGCTATTTCCTGATTTTAGTTGTTTTACTGATTTGACTGATGTCTGCAGTTGGATTTTTTTTCCCAGTCAACAGTCTAAGCAAGAGTGCATAAGCCAAAAAGCATGTATGGAAATGTGGGCAGCAGATTTGTCAATATATGATCAGGGCTATGATCATATGCACCAGATATTAAAGTCAAAGGTTCACACACTTTTGCCAAACACAGATATTTAATATTTTAATATTTTCCTCAATAGATAAGTGACCAAGTATAATATTTATGTCTCTTTTGTTTAAATGGGTTTTGTTTTCCTACTTTGAGGACTTGTGTGAAATTCTGAAAACACTTGTTGGGAACAAGGCTGAGGCAAAAATGTCCAGAAAGCTTGAATGAAAGAGTACAGAGACAATCAGTCAACTGACAATGCAAAAGCAGAGATCATATATACAAGAGGAATTATTTGTAACTAGACAGAGATGAAACTGATAAGGTTTGATCAGGCAGTCCGAAAGGCAGGAAAAAAACACAAAGACAGGAAGCAAAACAGTGATAAAAAAGGTAAGTAACTAAAAGCTAACGAGACCAAAGGTTTGATATTCTCAAAATAAATATACCTTGGATGTAACAAGGATTAACTTATAGACTGAAGCTATTGAGATATCCCAATTTATTTAAATAAAACATACCAAATGAAAGAACAAGTATAAACACACAGAGATAGTGTAAGATTTTTCAAATGTTTTATACTTTGGTAGTATTGTTTCCTCATAACAGACACATCCCTATCACCTGTTTAGATCTAAAGCATGAAGAAAGCTGCTGATCCTCCCTCCTCACCTCAGTCAAAAAAATAGCAAGGATTTATTGCAAAATCATCCTCCACACTGATCCTGTTTCATTTTGTTGGGATCATTCGGTCTTGTTGTCATGCAGATTCAGCATAAATATCATGAAATAACATTACATGCTCTGTCCAACAAGCTGTTCATGGTTTATCAAAGCCAGTGTGTGGATATCAACTTCTAGTCCTCAGCTTGCAGCTTGATAATCTTCCTGTTTTGATGTTTTATCCTACTCTTCCCCATTTTTTTTCTTTATTGCTTTTATGTACATGTATTTTACCTGTTTGTGAAGCACTTTGTGCTCTATTGCTTGAAAAATGCTATATAAATAAAATGTATTATTATAAGTATTGGCCCGTCTGACTTTACACACACATGAACTTTAAAGACATCATTCTTAATCTATAGGGTTTAATATGGAGGTGGCCCACCCTTTGAAGCTATAAAAGAATCAATTCTTCTGAAGGCTTTCCACAAAGTTTAGGAGTGTTTATGGGAATTTTTGACCATTCTTCCAGAAGTGCATTTGTGAGGTCAGGCACTGATGTTGGACCAGAAGGCAGACAGAGAAGCGTGATTGGTCACTCCAGAGAACTCCACTGCTCTAGAGTCCAGTGGTGGTGTGCTTTATACCACTTCATCCCACGCTTTGCATTGCACTTAATGATGTAAGGCTTGGATGCAGCTGCTTGGACATAGAAACCCATTCCATGAAGCTCTCTACCACTGTTCTGGAGCTAATCTGAAGGCCACAACAAGTCTGGAGGTCTGTAACTATTGACTCTGCAGAAAGTTGGTGATTTCTGTCCACTGTGCTTCTCAGCATCCTCTGACCCCTCTCTGTGATTTTACGTGACCTACCACTTCATGGCTGAGTTGCTGTTGTTCCCAATTGCTTCCACTTTGTTATAATACCACTAACAGTTGACTGTGGAATATTTAGTATCGAGGAAATTTCATGAAGGGACTTACTACACAGATGGCAACCTATCACGGTACCATGCTTGAATTCACAATACAATACAATACAACATACAATATAGTATACATATATACACTATATATAGTGTATATATATATATAGTATATATATTAGTGTACTGTATGTCACAGTAGAAATTGCAATCCAGGATAATCACCGATTATAATCACCGTTAGTGTGAGGGTTAGGGATGCAAGAAAAGCTGGACTACCATGTTCAACAAAGTGCCACCCACATACTGTTGATTCAGAATAGACTGTAAATACTGTAAATAAGTAGAATAAACTCATAAATGGGAATGTATTAATTTGATCACAAAAGGAGTGTTTACTTGCTGATCAAGAACACTGATCAGCCACAACATCATGACCAGTGACAGGTGAAGTGAATAACATTGATCATATTGGTACTATGTGGTGTTCTGCATCTGTGTTGATGAGACTTAGACACCCAGATAAACATTGTCCCAGAACAAGCACACTCCCTCATGCTAATGGAAATCCCAAATATCACTGGTCTACCCCCACAGGAAAATGCACCCCACCACATGGCAACAACATCAACCAATCAGGAACATCTGGAGGAACATGACAATGGCCCAAGATGTTGATTTGACCTCCAAACTTCCTAGACCCCATTCTGATCAAGCATCAACAGGATGCAGTGGAACAAGTTGGATTGACAGAGGC
>OMNN01024666.1:0-11988 GCA_900302755.1 Chromis chromis
CGGTAGAGTGGGGGATTGTGGGACAGGATGGAGCGCGGTTGATAGAACACATGCGTGTGCATGTGTGTGTATGTGTGTGTGTGTGAGTGTGTGAAAGAGTGTGTGTGAAGGTGTGTGAGTGTGAAATGTGTGTATGAAGGCTAGAATGCCCCCCCAGCGCGGGACCAGCTAGCTAACGTTAGCCACATGTTGTGCCACTGCAAAGTAGCATGCACCAACAACACCATATCTCTGATGTTTGGATGCAAGGTAGGTAGAGAGCTTTGTGTGTTTGTGTTTTGTGTGTGTCTGTTAGTATGGCAGAGTGAGAGAGACATGCAGGGGTTAGAGTTAAGTAACGGACAGTGGCAGAGACACTGACTGAGGTGAAATGTGCTGAGAGAGAGAGAGAGAGAGAAGGGAAGAGGTAATGCCTAGGCTATAGGTCTCAAGGTTGAGGTAAACTAAGGTGAGAGTTAGTAGCCGGCAGGAGAGTGAGAGTGCGCGGGAGAGACAGAGAGAGAGAGAGAAAGAGGTTGGACTGTGTTTGTTAGAGTGGTAGAGACAGCAAGAGGGAAAAGCTGTTATGTGCTCTGCTGTCTGATTTCATATTACAAAGTCTTGAGCCAGTTTATCACCAACAGCCTTGTTGTTGTTAGCCGATGCTTCATTCATTTGAATTCTCCACTGAAAGTTACTAAAGTCTTTGCAGAATATTACACACGTGTAACTCATAGTTAAATAGAAACACCTCACTTCAGTTGATTAATTATTTTGATGTCCTTGCTAAGTTTTGGTACTTTACATATATTATTGCCAGTGAGAACTGGTCGGCTTTGAGCTGCAACTAATGATTATTTTCATTATTCACTAACTTGTCTCTTATTTTTGTGATAATTTCTTGCCCTAATTATTTTATAGTCAAGCCCAAAATGATCTATACCCATGCCAAATGTTGATTTACAGTGCATTTTTATTTGACCAATATGCTTCTTCTGGAAATGACATTAACTATTGACAAAAGATAGTAAGACAATGTGTTAGAGATGTTAATGCTACATTTTAACTGTTGTTTTCTAAATTTTTACTAAAAATGCCACATCCAAAACTGTTGAAAGACCTTGGTGAGGACTAGCATTTGTGCAGCTTGACAGCTCACAAGACAGGGTATAGCTATAAAGTCATATTCAAGTGCAAAGCAAAATCAAAAAGTAAAAGTACAAGGAGTTTTACATTGTGAAATATCTCAAAGGATATGACAGAAAGCCAACAGTGCCCCTTGTGCTCACATGTATGGTCGTGGAAAAGGCCGAGAATAATCCAAGGATCACCACTAAGGCTGGCCCAAGGCACACAAAAGCCTGATTAACCTTAGCAAAAGCTCACCTGGACAAAGAAGAAAGCTTTTGGTCATCAGGTCTGTGGTCAAATGAGGGGAAAGTTCAGTTTTTTTGGATACAGGGAAGTGGCTTTTCTTAGCCAGAAGAAAGGAGAAGCCCTCAATCCCAAGAACACTATTTGCACAGTCAAATATGGTGGTGGGAATGTAATGCTTTGGCAGTGTTTTCAGCCAATCAGCCAGACATCCTTGTCAAAGTAAAGGCATCATGAATAAAAGGACTACATTAAGGGTGTGGAGGAAAGCATCAGGCAGTCTGCAGAAAAACGTGGGCAGAATTGGACCTTCTGACAAGACAGTGATCTGAAAACTACAAGAAATGGTTAACAGGAAACAGTGTCAACATTTTTGAGTTCAGACCTGAATCCCATCAATTATCTGTGCAGAGAACTAAAAACCAGAGCGAAGGTGAGGAAGCCATCAACCTCAATGACCTGAAATCATCACAAAGAGGAGAGGAACGGAATTCCAAGGGAGATATGCAGAAAGCTAGTTTGCAGTTCTAATTATATACTGTTTGATTGCGTGGTAGCAAATAAGGCTTTGCTACTGATTACTGAGAAAGAAGATGAATAATTTAAGACATGGCATTTTTTATATAAATGTAGAAAGAAAATAGAAATTATGAGCATTTATCATTTGCATATGTAGCACAATGTCATACCATCTTTTGTCACTTGTTTTTGTCATTTCCAGCCAGAAGAAACTTATTGGTCAAATAAAAATTCCCCTTAAATCAAAACTTGGCATGGGTATGAATAATTACGGGCTTAACTGTACCATAAAATAGTGCCTGTCAAAAGTTCTTAGAGCCCAAGATGCTTATTTTGTCCAACCAACAGTCAAAAAAACCAAAGTATTCCACTTACCTTCGCCATTTGGGAAGTTGTGTCCAACAAATATTTGGCTTTTTTTTTTGGCTTAATAAGTCACTTCAAATAATCATTATTTTATCTTTAATTGTAAGATTAATAAGTAAATAGTTTTATCTATTTGGCAGTGACGATCGGTACCTTCTGGATTATATTGTTTTGTTTCTGTTGAACATGGCCACAGTTAAGAAAGTGTTTCCCATTGGATGTCTCCTAGACCTTCTGTCTCCTAGTCACATCTTCTTGGCCTGGATATTGTATTGCTGCACATTTCTGCTAGTTTTCCCAAGTTGATTTCTAAATTTGGGCTGCAAGTGGCTCGGTTGTTAGCACCGTCGCCTCATAGCTAGAAGATCCCCATTTTGCGTCCTGGCCTGGGATGTTTCTGTGTGGAGTTTGCATGTTCTCCCTGTGCAGTGTGGGTTTTCACCGGGTACTCCTTGACCTTCCTCCCACAGTCCAAAAACATGCTGAGGTTAATTGATGATTGTAAATTGTCCGTAAGTGTGAATGTGAGTGTGCTTGGTTGTTTGTCTCTACGTGTGGCTGGCGACATGTCCAGGGTGTCCCCTGCCTTTGCCCGAGTCGGCTGGGATAGGCTCCAGCCCCCCTGCAACCCTACAGAGGATTAAGCGGTGTATAGATAGTGGATGGATAGATTTCTAAATTTTATATGCCACAAGAAGAATCTGACTGAAAATCTGACCTTTTAGTTTAAAATAAACAATAGCTAAAGTTTCCTCATTCCTCGCTTTTATTTCCACCTCACTGTACATGTTAGCCATGTAACCTAGTGGATGGCGGCACAGTGCGGTGGCTGACATTGTGGCACTGCAGCAAAGTCTCAAACTCATGAGCCAACTGGAGCCTGTGGAGTTTGCACGTTCTTCCTGTGTTTGCATTGGTGCTCTGCTTTCTGCCTCCCCCGACTCCAAGAACATGGAAGATTTCAGTCATTTTAAGCTCTGCATGGCACGTACAGTAGTTCTTATGTGATATCCCTGCAGCACTGTGGGAGGTTTCCTGTATCTTACCATATGCTGGGATATGCTCAAAGACCTGCAACCCTGAACTGGATCTTATGTGTCCCATGTTTTGTGTGCCGAACTCATGAATTATTTTCATTAAAAGTAAGATTCCTCATGGCATCTGCCTTCCCAGTAAATCCATATTCCAGCAACTGCAGCTGTCTTAAACTCACATTGTATTACGTATGGTAAAGGTTTCGCCTCCTGACAGGCACTCCTGGCCCATTATTAAATTAATACCACCATATCCCTTACGAGTATGCCGACTCGCTAATTATATAACATCAGCCTGATGCTAAACGAATGAGCTTAGGCTAAAATTGGCAATCACCGTCTTGCAAAGTACTCTGAAATTGTTGAGTGGAAAATCAACACATGAAATATTAAAGTTCCACCCAAGCGCTTAAGGAGCAGTGCCTTTGATGTGGAGGAAGTGTTAGTACACTGTGCTGCATCTTTGAATAGTCATTAAACACACGGCCAACCCAAAAATGGCCTCATAAATAGGTCTATAATCTTGTCTAAATAGCACAGTGAAACTGGACTTGATATTTAGAAAGGGCTCAGAGAAAGAGAGTAAAAAACTGAATATTTTTCAACTTGGTGGCATTTGATTGTTGAAATGTTGAGGCAGAGAGAAGGGTGTTCAGTTCACTGTTACAAATTCATATACAGGACTGCAATATAAGAAGATACAGTAGGACCCCTGGACTGTGTATGTGTTTGTGTGCATGACTTGAAATGCTGTTGTCCAGTTCAGCAGTTAGGCCATAATAAACTGTATAGACTTCACTTCTGTCCTATTAGATCTCCTCATCATGACAGCCTGTTAGATAGAGGCAGGCCGAGAGACAACTGCTAGACTGGAGCTATATAGAGAGAGAACAAGTCAGCATGAGTGTGGGCGACAGCAGTAGTTTTGTCCTCTAGAAGTATAGCTGGACAGGGTAACAAGTGAGTGTATCCTGAGGAAAGTAGAAAGTTTTCTATACAAGATTTTTGAGCGATGGTGGTACTGGTTAGCTACCATAATTCATTCAATTCTATCAGCTTGTGTATTGAAAGTGACCATGCTCAGACACATTTTTGTTAAACAAGAACCTAGCATTTGGTTGCAACCTCTTGGAGTAGTTCAGTAGCATGAAGAAGCAGTAGCAGAAAATGTTTTTGTATTTGCTGTAATGTAATATATAAATTGTAATTTACCTTAATCAAATTACATGCCAAAGTGCACTGATCAGCCACAATGTTAAAACCACTAACAAGTGAAGTGAATAACACTTAAAAGTTGGTGTAGCTCAAACTGCTGAAAACCATAACACTGGCTATAATAGAAAGGTTTCAGAACACACAGTGTATTGCAGCTCGCTATGTATGGGGCTATGGACCGGTCAGAGTGGCCATAGTGACCCTTGTCCGCTGCTTTAAGCATCTACAATGAGCACGTGAGCGTCATAACTGGAGTGTGGACCAATAGAAGAAGGTAGCTCGTTCTGATGAGTCACGTTTTCTTTTACATCATGTGAATGGCCGGGTGCGTGTGCATTGTTTACCTGTGGAAGACATTGCAGCAGGATGCACTTTGGGAAAAAGGCAAGCCAACAGAAGCAGTGTGATGCTCTGGGCAAGGTTCTGCTGGGAAATATTGGGTCCTCCATTCATTTGAATCGTACTTTGACACATACTGTACCTTCTATTTAAACGTTGTTGCAGACCATACACACCCCTTCAAGGCAATGGTATTCCTGATGACTGGTGTCCTGGTGTCCTCTTTAACATGTCCTAATGAAAGGAACGGTTTGAGGAACATGACAAAGAGTTCAAGGTGTTAACTTAGCTTCCAAATTCCCCCGATCTTAAACCGATCAAGCATCTGTGGGATGAGCTGGAAAAAAACCCAAACAGAACCATGTAGGCTCGACCTTGCCACTTAAAGGACTTGAAGGATCCGCTGCTAACGTCTTGGTGCCTGATAGCACAGGACACTTTCAATGGTCTTGTAGAGTCCATGTCATAAAGGGTCATAACTGTTTTGGTGAGGGGCCAAGACAATATTAGGCAGGTAGCTTTAATGTTGTAGCTGACTGTGATTCTGCACAATGAGGTTTTTGACAATGAGGTTTCTGTAGTTAATGAAATGTAATAATGTGATTGATGAACAGTGTAGTAGATTTATTACATGTCGTGTTTTGTTTACCGTTATTTAATCTATCCAGTTGGATAATTAACATATTTGTTGTTTTTCCTTACCTTGCAGTGTTGTGGTTCCTGTGGGAATTACAGTATAACACACAGTATGTAATTGCGTGTCTGTAAATTGCCCTTGAGGCAAATCTACTCCACCTCTGCTGGATGCTGGGAATTCCCTCAGAAGAATAAAAGTTTAATATTATCATATTAAATAAAGGAAGATTTATTATTTTTCATTATGCATATATTGTATATATACACACATACATATATGTCATTATTATTACTTAGATTGTTTCCTTTTAGTTTGCCTAACTGAAAAAGAATTACAAAATGCCTTGCAATATGACAGAACATAATTTATTGCAAGCTACTAATCTAACTAAAGGCAGTCTTAGTAATGACAAGAACTGAACTATCATTTTGACTGCAGTTGCTAAACTAAATCACAATCAGAATTGATCGAATCTAAATGATTCTGATGCCTGTATGGTTCGATTAAGATCACAAGTAAATGTAAGATGCATGAAGAGAGACAAGCAAGACACATGAACACAAACAGCACAGAGCAAAGAGGAGAGCACATTTTAAATACATGAGGGTGAGCAACATTCAGTTTTTACCTTGCCAGCAACGTGTCCATTTTGGAGGCTGTTTAAGTGCCTGGAAAGATAAATCAAACCCACCTTAACTGGGTCAGACATTTGAACACATTCAAAATAAATGAACATGTTCCTCTATTTCTGCAAAGGTCTGTGTATTTTTACTGAAGACACTTCACTGAGTGAAGCCACTTTGAAGTTATTTAAGTAAAATCTTCATTTGAGCCAAATTTCTGCGTTTCTCTTAACATTTTTAAATTCTTATATCACACATTTTAGATATAATGAAGATAGTTATAGCAGAGTATCTGTTTAAACTACCATAATAATTAAATAATGATTATTAATTAATTTGGAATTCATTGTCAGGATTATTAAATTACGCTGTATGTGGCACAAAAACATGTTCCAGCTGTGCACACACAACCAACCTGTCACAGTTTTAGTCAAAGCTGTGAAAAAGCAATTCTTTTGACAAATGTGTACATTGATTTATTGATTGGCTAACTCCATCTTAAACCATTCATACGCATTACTGTCACTTTGTCACTGTTGCTAAATGAATCTGGTCATCAGCTGTTCTCTGGCAATGAGGGCTTTTGTGCTTGATTCCAATAAAGCATGAGAGAGAGTGTGATGTAAGAGATAGAGGGAATGAAAAGATATGGAGAAAGAGAGAAAGACGAAGGCACGTGTGTGTTTGTGTGTGTGTGTGTGTGTGCGAGAAGTTCCTTACGGCAGAGGATCCCCTGCTCTTTCATATCTCACCAAGCGTGACTAACGCCTGGATTTACTCTGACACACACATACACACAAACTAACACATAGACATGTACTAGGATGCTGAATCTGCTTCCAATCTAGTCACGTTTCTCTGGCTATGCAAGACTGGCTGACACACTAACACATGACAGCCACAGTGTGCACGCAAGTCTTACTGTGTGTGTGGTGTGTGCATGTGTGTGTGTGTGTATGTGGTCAGCGGGCTATCTGCAGGCATAGTCCTGATTAGGAGTACTGGGCTCTTGATAGTCGAGAAAGCAGCAGAACACACACATACATACACACACTGAGCTCTAAAAACAGACATATTTGGTGGGTCTGTTCATTCATGCATTTATTCATTCAGAGGTGTTCTTGTGCCATGTGAAAATTAAACTCTAAATTTAGGATTACGGCTGAGTGTGGGTGCGTGTGCGCTCACATGTGCGTGTGAGTGCAGAGGGCAGCAGCAGCAGTGTTGTGACAACACTGTGAGCCAGAGTCTCTTCAGGGTCTTAGCGCCTGGCTCCTCGACCTCTGCTTTCAAGATTATTTTGAGGCATTTCTGACTAATTAGCAAGACGACAATGAATGAAAGCATCGTGGCGAGAGGCGGCAAGGAAATGAAATGTGCTGAAGGTCACGAGACGGGGTCAGATCAGTTCATTTTGTCTGAGCGGTGTTTATTCCCAGTCCCAGTCTAAATGAGGTTAAAGTATGCAGCAGTGGAAGCAGGGGGAGCGCACACACACGGCCACGTCTATTTGAATTCACGGGAATTAGCTGATACTGTTCGGCGCTCTCCTGTGCAAAGCAGCCGCCCACTCCCCGCCTCAAAACATGATTTCTAGAATAGAATTTGCATCTTGTTGCTGACCAAGATGACAGTCGGCTGCAGGGTCAAATGTAGTGATAGTGATTTAGTGCTTTGTTGAGCTTGCTCTTGTAAGTCCTTTTGCTTGCTGTCATCAAGTGGTTGTTTAAAAAGTCAAGTTATATATGTAGCACATTTAAAATAACAGAAATTTAGCTAAAGTGCTTTCCAATAGGGAAATAAGACAGTTATAATTAATAACCTAAAAATTCAAATATTAAGGTTAAAATAGTAAGGTTAAGATCCTCCAATTTTATATATAATATAAGTTTACATGACTAATAAATATTAAGTTGACAACCTACAATGATATATACTTTACTAATTTACCTGACTAATATTAAAATTAACGGTTAGACCCTGCATAATTTTACATAGAAACCCAAGGAATGGAAAAATTATTATTATTATTATTGTTATTGGCGACACTGGGTGGAAAAACTCCCTTTTAACAGGAAGAAACCTCCAGCAGAATCAGGCTCAGAGAGTGCGGCCATCTGCTTCACCTGTTTTGTAAAGAGGAGACAGAAAAGGATAGAAGAGACACACAGACAAACAAGATCACAGAAACACTGGACAGAATGGTGGGACCAGTAGCTAAAGATCAGACCAATGCAGCTCCAGAGCCAGAAATACCTGCAGAGATGTACAGGAAGAGTCGACAGTGAGGACAAAAGACAAAATACAGGAGAGAGAAGACACAGTGTTAGTAACATGCAATTGAGGAGTATACAGTAAATGCATGGAGGGAGTGAATTGTATCACAAAAAGTTGAGTACAACCCCATATTAAGATAGATTAGATTCAACTTTATTATTGCATTGAGTACAAACAGTTAGAGTTAAGAGCCCAGCAGTGGCAACTTGGCAGTGCTGGGGATTGAACACTTGATCTTCTGATTCGTAGCCAAAGCCTTAACTGCTGAGCCACTGCTGCTGCTGGAGTGGATAAAGTATATGGGCAAGAATAAAACTACTATAGTAGAACTATAATAGCAGAACAGTAACAGAAAGAAAAGAGGAAACTGACTGTAATCCATACAAAATTAAAACAAAACCCTGCAAAAATACAAAAACCCAGGGTGATAAAAAGAAACTAAGACTAGACATGCTCAGGAAGCTTCAGGAAAAAACTAAAAGCACTGGAACAAGATGTATATTAAATTTTGATTTGAAATAGTCATTGATGGGACAAGATTGGTTGTGAGATGATTGTAGCTTGTAACTTTATTTAACATATCAGCATCCTCCATCCATTATCTATACACCGCTTAATCCTCTGTAGGGTCACGGGGGGTCTGGAGCGTATCCCAGATGACTCGGGCGAAGGCAGGACACACACTGAACAGGTCACCAGTCTATCCCAGGGTTACACATAGAGACAGACAACCAAGCACACTCACATTCACACCTACGGACAATTTAGAATCCTCAGTTAACCTCAGCATGATTTTGGACTGTGGGAGGAAGCCGGAGTACTACATGCAAACTCCACACAGAAAGATACCACACCTTGATTTAACTGATGTTAGGTCTTTTAATTCAAGGATTCAAGACTGAATAAGTCACGACACGAGAAAAACTAATAGCAGTGTTTTTCAAACAGGCGGCACTAAACTGCACAAAACGCCTCAATTTCTCTCTTGGGGAAAATGTTTAATTAACACTGTAGGCTGTGTAGTTACTGATGTAGAGACACAGAGGGAGCTGTATGATAAATCACACAGGCATACTTTTTTTTGTAGCTTGCTAGGGCATTGTATTGACTTACAAAATTATCAATAAGGCCAATTGTAACCTATTTACCCTAATTGGTATCTTGCAGGAACCATGTTTTTACCATCAAAATGTGACTGTGAGAAGAGGTGTTTCATTTATTACAGGCACATCCAGGCTCAGGGAGGTCTGCTTTGGCTTTCTGTCGGCTACCTAGAGAGATAACAAGTCAAAAGGTCAAATGTCATATTATTGGAGCTGACTGTGTGACTGTCTGGCTCTGCAGGGGAGGTGAATCTATCTCTTCTCTAAGCTGTGGGCTGTGTTTGTCTGACAGTGGTGGTAGTTTTAACTTGCTTATTGTATTCTCAGCTCACGATATAATGACTCAGTGACTCACATACAGTGAGTTCAGAAACTCTCCTTTATGCCATTTATGCCTCAGCTTCAACTAATATTTCATCAGATGCGTCCCCTTGATTCACTTGATCAGTATGTGACGCATCATGAAATGGAAAACTGATTGCAATGACAGGTACCAGCTAAACCTGACACTGCAATGATTTTTTTTTTTATATTATTAAAACAACAAAACACTGTTACATGACGGGAACTGGGGCTGGGGTGTTGCTGTATAATATTTCAAGTTAAATTGGATTACATTGTTGATTCTGTAGAGTGGGCATAGAGAAGTTGTCACTCTCTATTGTTGTGTCTAAAATTGTTGTGTGTGGGTTCAAATTTACCGGCAACGGTAGAACTAAAGGGAACCTTGAAGAAATCCAAAAAATGACAATCTGATGCAAGCGATTGCTCACAAATGTAAAAGGTGAAAAGGGCAAACACTGCACAAAGGGAGACAGCATGTCAATCAAGAGAAAAATAATGTTCAAATTGGCGTCGTTTTCCCCACTTGTGACGCTTGGTTTTCCAGGTATATTAAGTGTGCTCCCTTTCTTGCATTCAGATCTGTCATTGTATTATTCAAAAGGTATTACCATGAAAGTTGGTACTGCAGTTGTTGTGACATTTTTGCAGTTGCATCAATTATGATGTAAAAGCTTCCCAACTGCTGTGTCTCTCTCTAAGTGTTGCGATGCAGTGAGGCTGACGCGCTGTTAGCTGCCAAGAGGTCCTACTGTGTGAGAGGCACAAATCCTCTAAATGGGCTTTTCATGCAGCATACTGTACACCCTCACTTTTATTTAACCCCAGGTGAGGATCAAGCTGTGAGTTCAAAACCTGTAATTTATTGACAGAGTAACTAGATTCGACTTAGATTATTTGTTCTTGACTTGAGGTGCCGTATTAGCTAAAATTGCTCTGTTATCTTGGTGTTGATATGATCAGGGAATCCACGTTTCATTTGTCTCGAAGCTTTAAAACCCATCTGCTTCTTTTTTATCAGTAGCTCCTCTTCTTGGCTTGTTAGGTTTGAATAGGAAATTTAATGAGGGATACAGGATTTTACCTGGATCCACTTAGTCTGTGTACTCGTGGAAAGAGTGACTGTCCCTTCTTGTTCAGTGTACAGAGGGGCTTCCTCCCTGCTGCTCAGCTGGCCGGGTTGCACGCCATGTAGCCACAATGTCATAAATTCAAAACTGGCTAAGGACCCAACATCCCTCCCCCATCAGCTTCACCGACTCCCTCCACTGTACTCTGTCCAGTAAAGCATAAAATACAACTACGTTTTTAAAACGATTTTTCTTTAAAAAGAAGGCAGAGAGAGTGCATGGGAATGGGGAATGAGACGAGGGAGAGGAAACAGTGAGACGTTTTGTAGTGAAAGTCGTAGATGTGGAAGGGAAAGAGGCATGATGAAGGTATAGAGAGATGAGGAGGAGAGAAAGAAACAGTTATTCCCTGAGGCAGCCTTGTCTCCTGCTCACTGTCCTCATTCAGTTTTGCGCTTTATTTTGCCTAAAAACTTCTGTGTCACGTCCTGCGTGTGTTCGTGCGTTTACGTATGTACAATATGGGAAGCTCAGGAAACAATTACTTCCATGCTGTGTGTACACCTGGACTGGCTCATGTGCTTATTCACACACAAACTGTACTATAACAACATCTCATTATGCATGCATGTGCGCACACACACTCATGTTCTACTGTGCTCTTTTATCCTGGTTGCAGTTTTGCACTAATGCTTTCCTCTCTTCCAGCTTTACTAAATCTGTTCTACCTCAGAACTTGTCTTAAACTAACCTTTTTCTCTCTTTGTCTTTTTTTCCCTGCTTCCTGCCAACCCTCTTCAATCTCATCCTCCCAACTATTTCTGTCCCCTTTCTCTTGTGTCTTTCTGGGTCTTGTGCTTTCCCCCCACACACATTTCCTTTTAATTTCCCTCCTCGCCTCCCCCTACCTTCTCACCATAGAAGTATCGGTATCAAGAAGAGGAAGGGGCGTCACCAGGCGCCCCAAAACTCCACCAACACCCCTGCCTTCAGCATCAAATGGGAGTAGCAAGAGAACTGAGGGATGGAGGGACCCTGGGGAGGGATGGTGGGACCCTAGGGAGGGATGGTGGGACCCTAGGGAGGGATGGAGGGACCTTGGGGAGGGAG
>OMNN01024667.1:0-14413 GCA_900302755.1 Chromis chromis
TATAGCCCTAGTTTGTAATAATGTGACCCCCTGAGGCAGCTGGATAGCTCACTGACTAACACCCCAGACCTTGGCATGGGAGATCGGTGGTTCAAATCCCGGTCAGGGCGCAGGTATCCAGTGAGGACCCTTAGGCAAGGTTCTTAATGCCGCCCTACCTACCTACCTATGTACGTCACTTTGGACAAAAGCGCCTGCTAGATGAAATTTTAACCCTCAAAGTGCAAACAAAAATATTTTAAAATGCTGCAGTTAAATAGGTATTATATATTATTTGAGGTGAAATTACTGGAGAAATATGGTTATTACATGTGTATATCAATATTCCAATATTTTCAAAGTGGAAATGTGATGTTTTGGAATTAAAGTCAGTTTGTTTTGAGAGAAGGGATCAGAGAAGCAGCACTCAATCATATAAATCCCTATTGAATTTGGAAATCACAGTGCTCTCTCTCCCCCTAGACACTACAATGAAAGCTGCAATAGACATTATGATAATTGCACACAGCTATATGCTTGACTCACAGTGGGATAAAAGAATATTCCATACCTAAACCTAGACATACCTCATGTTAATGTGCAAACAACACCAGTCATGGTCTGATAATGGAAGGGGATGTTAAATTACTTATCTCGCATGAATGTATTAGAGTGTTGAGGTGTGGTGCTGATGGAACTCAGCACAGTTGATGCACATCAGTGCACAGTGAATTAAAGTAAATAGGGCCTATTTCCATCTGTGCTGAATATATTTCCTTTGTTCTGCATGTTAGCCAGCTCAAATGGAGTCACATCTGTGATGACATCAGCTTCCACTAGAGAGAGACCTACTGCACTTTGAGATCCTGTGTGGATGCACAGCCGTGGAAATTGGGTTTTTACCTGCGTAGTTGCTGAGTCCCTTCCTCTTTTTTCTCCTCCAGTACAGCCAGGCGCTGAAGCCCATGAGGACGATCCAGCAGGCCCCTCCCAAGCCAGCGATGAAGGCCGGCTGCTTCACCACGTCCGAGATGCTATTGTTGCCCTCCGATCCTGTCATCACGTCCCTCAGTTCTGCACCTGGGGGCACCGCACACGAATATACATCCACATACATGGGGAAGAAACAAATGAAATATTTCATGTGAATGAACACGTGATTGTATTTCAATAAATGTTGTGCATGAAAGAGCATGAATTTGAGATCCAAATAAAAGAGTCAAAAATCCTGGTTCTCATCATGGTCCTTGACATAGATCGAGACATTCTCATATGCAACCCAAAAAATAAAAAATAAAAAATAAATAAATATGTAAGTGCATACACAAAAAATATTGAAAAAATGCACTGGAAACAAAATCAAGACAGCATGGAACATACTGTATATCAAACACTGGGACACATGGACTACAGGGACAGCCAAAAGATGAAACCATGAATAAATGAAAAAAACAAACAACACACAAAAAAAAGAAAAAGAAAAAAAACAGCATCAGTGCATCCAATATAGAGTTAATCAATTCAGCAGTGCACTTATCAACTTGAGCTGCAAGACACGAGATTGACAGAGCAGCTCTGACAGAGTTTGATTTTCTGTTGCGGCTACTGTGCTGTGAAATTAGATTCACAGTCTCCAGCAGGAACCACCCCCCCATCATTAAGCTTCAGTCCACAGGCCTGTTTCCCCTTTCTTTGGGTGTTAAGGGTGTTATTATATATCAGTCAAAAGTCACAGATGAAGAGCATCTGGCCTGGGCCCCCATATTGATTCTGGGCTTATATACTCTGAGCATCCTTTAGCTATTTCATAAGATGTGATAGGCTGATAAGCTCCTACAAAAACACTGTCTACTTTGTTAGCGCCAGCTGCCCACATATTGAAGAGGATTATTGATATGGCTAACAGTACTTGGCACAGTGTTACCAGACACTACACTTAATGAAGCACTATTGATTTCTCTGTAGACGTCTGCGTTGTAAAGCGCAATCTTCTTTCTTCAAGTGCGATAAATTGATAAATCATTTTTCCAGACCCCCAGTCTGCGAAAGCGACCTAGGCCCCCCATTATGAGGTCATTTCATTTGACTCCAGGTTTGGTGTGTGTGAGTGGATTACCCAGGATGATGAGCTGGGGTTTGCTCTTGACCCCCACCCCTGCGCTGGTGCCTGCAGCCACCTCCACGCGGTACTGCACTCCAGTCTGCAGACCCCCGACTACCACTGAACGGATGGTTGCGTCCACAGACTTATTGACATGAAAGCGGGTTTCGTTGGCCAAACACCAAATCTGAGAAAGACAGACACACCAGACAGATTTCATTGTAAGGTTGTATAGAACACGGCTAAAATATTCGCCGTGGAGGAGGCTGTGCCTACCTTGTACTCCTGGATGATGCCATTCTGCTGGTCGGAGGGAGGAGGGTCCCATGACACGCTGATGGATGTGCTGTTATGGCTTCCCACTGTCAACACTGTCACTTGCTCTGGAGGCGCACTGGGTGCTGATGGGTCAAGCGGGGTAAAAAGATTAAAGAAACAACGGTTACACATAAGGAAAAAAAAGAATGAAATGACTTAGCATATTGCTTATAATAGAAAAGGGAGTGTCTCATGTTTATTTTATCAAGTCAAAGAAGGATTTGTCTCACTCTCTACCTCGATTCATATTCATAAAACACAACATACATCAAGGTATTTTCTAAGCCAGCCTGGCAGATGGCTACCAAAACACTTCATCTCATTTTTTACCTCAGTAGCGAGATTCTTTTTGCATAACTGGGATGCACAGGGACCAAAAAAAAAACTCCTTTAGTCTGAGTTTGAGATTCCAATATCTTACTGGCATCCTAAGTTACACACATGAAGCATTTATGGTCCAAATTTTGCTTTTTCCCTTTGCACAAATGAAAACCATTCCAAGCAGATCATCAAGTTTAGATATGAGTGGATGTTCCTGCGCCAAGAAAAAAAAAAGGCTGAGCCCAGTAGCGAACATCATTTCCATCATGGATAACCACCATTCTGGCTACACGTAAATGCTTCCAAAGTAGCTGTATTCAGTTTAGCATATCATATTGGAATGAAAATGGTCAATCACTATGTCCTGTAATGAGGGTTTTGAGATGGTTTGTCACCACAAATGTGGAGCCTCGGGGTGCCAAATTCAAGACTCCCTCTTTAAAAGGTCATTTTTTAAATTTACCAAACTGGCCTGATAACCTGCGTGGACAGATCAAAGATTTAAAGAGACTGCAGGCGGCGGGAGGCAAACACGAATCATCATCT
Source organism: Chromis chromis (assembly GCA_900302755.1). Taxonomy (NCBI): domain Eukaryota; kingdom Metazoa; phylum Chordata; class Actinopteri; family Pomacentridae; genus Chromis; species Chromis chromis. The sequence continues at coordinate 3,266 of OMNN01024667.1, forward strand.
CTCACTGAATAGATGAGCTCTGGGCGCATAGTTTCTCATGATTCTCATTAAAACTATCATTACGTTCTGACAGCGTGGATGAAATAACTACTCTGAACCCAATTAAGGGGACTGCAAAATAATAATGCTAACTGCGGCGCATCCATATAAGCAAGGCATAGAATTCCAAAGCTGTGCGGAGAAGCCAAAGCAGGTGGGCCATTGTCTTGGCCCGAGAGCAACATGGGTAGTGCGAGTTAAATCCTCCAGATGGGCTTGGTTCTGTAAATGGCCGATGAGAAGTGCAAATGCGTGTAGAGTCTCTTACTGAGGCAACAAAAAGCCATGTAGATACTGCATGTCCTGGCATATATGATTAATAAAGTTATGCCATATTAAAAGAATATCTATGGCAGTCCTGACGCTGACCACTGCCACATCTGTAAAGCTGAACATCTGGTTTAATTAACTGACATAGCAAAAGATGGCAAAACAATAGATTTTTTTAGCGTTGGATAGATGAAACAAACCTTCCTCAATGATTTAGCTCGCACTTAAAAGAGACACTCTAACCAGATATGGCATGTCTGCAAAGTATTTGACAGCCTGGCAGAGCAAGGGAATTAAATCTGCCATATGAGATGCAGTTTATTTTTATTACATTTAACAAATTAACTCAACCCAGTTTGAGGATATCTATATTCAGCCATTTCGACGGTATTGACTTTCGGAAGCAATTACCGTTAAGCGGACTCGCGCAGATGTACTGTTCTAATATCAGGATGACACTGCTGTTCAGAAAACTTATTTAATGACAGCCCAGCCAAATATAAAACCCAATTTATTATATTACACCTGTGAGACGATGGTATTACCTTCCAGCACGGACATAAATAATCATACCTCCTTCCTTATTATAGGCACTAACCCGTGTGAAAGCAGGTAGACTGCAGTGGGAGGAAGTCAACCTTTACAAATCATTTGGACTGCCAATCAACGTTTTAAATAAACAAGGCTCTCTCTATGTGGATCTCTAGCTCATGCTGTCTAAGGCAGTCTATCATCTGTTTAGACCCAACTTCACCAAATCAAGTCATAATCATAAATCTGCAGATGGAAGAACAAACACAAATAAAAACACACCACCACCACTGCTTTAGCATATTTTTGGATTTATGAAATGTCAGCCAGGAACAGTTTGTTCATCTGTTTTGTTTATTTTTCTTTGAGATTTGATTTTCAGAATAAAAAGGATGAATTCAAAGCTGTTCAGCAGACTAGCTGTAAAATCCAGATGTTGGACTTCTGCAGTAACACAGAAAAACAGCTTTTCTTGGCTGGCTACCAGTTTTTTTTTTTCTTAGAATAAATTAAAACCTACTACTGGCTGGTAAAATCTCATATTAATTTCTGGTTGTGCTGCATTTACAGTAAAATGATTTCAAATGTTCTTTAGCTCCTTCTATCACTGTATCTCTGTCGGTCTGGATATATTACTACTGTGTTATATCCTGAATACTGCTTCAAACACTTTCCATAATACAGAAGTAAGCACAAACTAAGAGACTGAAAACAATAAGACAACAGGAGGGTGGTGACAACAGTAGCAACTGAAATAAGTGAAATATTCTGTTTCACATACACCGATCGGGCATAGCGTTATGACCACCTGCCTAATATTGTGTTGGTTGGTGTTTGACCCCTTATGTGGTCAAAAATGCTCTGAACCATTGGGCATGGACAAGAGGACCTCTCAGGGTGTCCTATGTGGTCTGGCACCAGAACGTTGGCAGTGGATCCTTTGGGTACTCTGGCTTGTGCAGTGGGGCCTCTGTCAATCAAACTTGTTCCACTGTATCCTGTTGATGCTTGATCCGAATGCAGTCTAGGAAGTTTGGAGGTCAAATCAACATCTTGGCCGATTGTCATGTTCCTCAAGGTGTTCCTGATTGTTTGGGGTAGGACAATGACATTTGGGATTACCATTTGCCTGAGGGAGTGTGTTTGTTCTGGGACAGTGTTTATTTGGGTGCCTAAGTCTCATCAACACGGATGTCCAAATCCAAGGGTTTCCAGCAGAACACCACATAGTAGCAATATGATCAATGTTATTCACTTCATCGGTCAGTGGTCATAATGTTGTGGCTCATCGGTGTAGTTCTTCCTGCTACGATCATGCCACAGAGGAGATTTGACTTAAGGGTATATGTATTTCTAATTTGCTAATGTGAGTGCACCATCGTGCAGTAACTTCCAGATGTTATTTCAGTGGTGCTGCTTCAGCAAACAGATGGAGCTTTTCCCAGTCAGTCAAAGGTTTACATTAGGAGAAGACAGGAACCATTAAGTGTAGTTCTGCTATTTCCGTGAGCACCAGAACAATCCCAGAGGATGAATAATTGCTACAATACCAGTAATGACTCAGGATAACATCACTATAAATGGCCCAAACAACAGAAAAGGTCAAAGAGTATGCACTTAATAACGTGACGAATACTGATATTAAGACTGATGAGCGCCGCAGCTAGAGAGTCATTTAAAGCAATTAATGTTTGCAGTGTCTGAGAAAACATTTCTGTTTTTACTCACAGCTGTGCAATTAAACAAAAGGCACTTAAGCTGCTTAATGTTCTGCCATACAGGATATGAAGTAGTAAACATAACCTGTTATGCAAATGGATGCATAAATTACGCTAATTCGTGAATTGGCAAACATTGCCATGTCAACATATCTGTCCCCAAATAACACATGTGTAGGTTCAGGGAGCTTGGTTCCATACAGGATGGCTTCTTTTCTCTTCACTGACCCTCCAGCTCTGGTCTCATGCAGTAATATCAGTATATTCTGGTCTTAACTGCTATGTTAAGTCCTTGGATTTGCCATCAACAGTGGTGGGAAGTCCGACGATCTCATAGATGAGAGTGGCAGAACCCACTGCCTCTGAGCAACAACTTTCCTCAGGTTTGTAGGGATCATTAGCCTCAAAATACATTTATTCCTTTAAACAGTGGAAGACATTAGATGCTTTGACATCTATAACCCCTCTGGTGGGGTTTCACAAAGGCAGTGACACATTCCCAATCTGACTTTGATTGATAACAAGTGTTTTTGTCTTCATAATTCTGCAGAGCAGCACATTTCCGGCCTCTAGAGAATTGGTAGATCAAGCCAATTTTTTTCCTGGTACCATGATGCCTTGTTTCCCCGACCCAAAATAACTAGAGTATGTTCCCTAGTCTGCAAAAAAAAACCTCTGGTGATCCTATGTGGCCATTTTAATTGGGCTCCAGCGAGGTGAGTTTCTCTTTCTCCACCAGTTGTATCATCTTTTTCTCAGCCTCGATCTTATCCTCCTGCTGGGAGGAAGATGCAGCTCTGTGATCCTCTCATCATCAAACACAGGCGCTTTGGGCTGAACGTTTTCTTTTGCATTAATGGCCTTGTCATGACTTGCTCTCAGTGCAAACGCTGTTCCATACAGTCCAGTGGATGCAGCACCAGAATGCAATGAACAACGTTAAGAGCTGCTCTTGTCGCCCCAGAGACATGAATTATGAATCATGATAGTTCACTCTTGACCATATAAACAGTAGTTTGAAAAACTCTACCTCAAGGGCCACTGACAAGAGCTGACTTTATCAAAAGGTCTCATTCCCAGGGCGTCAAATACTGCTGTTTTGTCAAGGCTGCTGGTGTTTCAGAAATAAGTACAAGTTGTCCTTTGGCGTCTGTGACACAGGATTCCACAATAGGCACATAGGAGTTTTTTTTCTAGTTTTAACACAACTTTATAACGAGTTCTGAGGGGTAGTAGTGGCATAAGTCCCAGGACTTTCACACAGGAGACTTCTGTTCTGTGTCAGGCCACTATTTTTTCACTTAGTTTTGCTTTGTGACTTTTCAAAAGTTAACTTTGTTGGTTAAAACACAACCTTTCACATTAAACATGAAGCAGACTTCTCATTGCCTGAAATGAACGACACCAGCAGAGAGCATTTGGCTATAGACACATGGCATTGACAGATTTTTATAGGTCTATCAAATTATATTTGAAAAATGACAATAAACAATACCCAGTGCATTCAGCTCTGCTGCCAAAGGGGTTCTGAACAAAGCAGCCATATGTGATGAGTTGGGAACGGGATCAGGCTCAGGCTTCATCAGTGGATCGAGTTCGCTCACTTGTTATGGAGATGGATGTTTTGCAGTGAGATCTCATTAGCTGTTATGATGTTATTCATGGGGCTTTGAGTACTTTTTTTGACTGGGCTCCTGAGGAAAAGCTAGTAAATGAGTTGCCATGCTGCTACTTACAAGTTCAAGAGTAAACTCTGATGATTCATTTCTAAGTTCTCAGCATGTGATCTCTCAAATTATAACAGTTTATTAGCAAAAATGTCAACAGGCCAATGTCAGTAACTGTTTAAGCACAGTCTATTTGTTGATAAAGATTGAGTGATGCGGTAGAAAACTTCAGACAAAGCCTGTTTTTTGTGAAAACTTTTATCAAGGTAACGTTAGATTTTTTTATTCAATTATGGTCACCCAAGGCTTTTCTGCTTGCTTTTTTTCTCTGTTTATTTACAGGCTTTTAGCGTACTTGACCCCCATTTGTTCGCCTACACTACATTTGATTACATTTTGCCAAATGCAATTATTAAAGCTATGGTGAATTAGCTATTAGCTCATGGGTATGGAAGAAAACTTAAAAACATAACAATTTTCAGGCAACTTCTAGCCTTAAAAAGAATGCCGTTTTCCCATGGTGTTAGCGTATATTAACCCACGGAGAATCAGTATCTGATCAATTGACCTGCACAACAGGAGGACAAAGAGGACACTATAAAGTACCCATGAAGCTCATTGGTGTGTGTGTGATGTTAGTGAATGGGGGGTTATATCATGTACTTCTGGACAGAGACATGGCAGCAGGGGTCCATGGAGGAGCAGAGAGAGAGTTGCTTTTTATGTCAAAGGAGACAGTTTTCTACCCTCCCCCTCTGCCCACCAACCCACAGAGGTCCAGGGTTGTCATAGAACCCCACTGCGCTGTCTGGGAGGCCTGTTTTCACACGCAGGGGACATGACACTGCAGCAGTATGCATGTGTGGGTGGGTGTACTTGAAATGCCATTATCCATTACTATCCAGCCATGAAGCCATTACTAGCGACAGCTAAATATAAAAGCAGGTAGAAACATTTACACAAGAGCTCATCCTTGAGTAACTATACCTTACATTTTCTTCGACATTAAGTCGGCAGAGTTTTTTTGCAAAGTTTTTGTAAGAAAATGTGAGTTAATTTGTCACTTACCTTCTTCCATGGTGCGGGCCGTCATGGATTCACTGTCTGCACCCTGGAACTCATTGAAGTATGGCCGCACTTTAATCTCATAGACGATGCCCTTCTTGAGACCAGGGAGAGTTATGTCTCTCTCTGAGGCAACCTTCAAGTCCTGTATCTGCCACGGCCCTGGGGAGGGCAGCCCTGAAGTCTGCCGGTACAGAACGCGGTAGCCTTGAATAAACTGGGATGGATTCTCCACCTGAGAGGAGAGGGGAAGTGGCAGAGAGTGGGAATAAGACATGCCGTATGGTGATGATGTGGGAGGTGTCGTGCATCTGTGTGTAAACTGCTCTGGATCAGCATTCAGCTTGTGCCCTCTGTCACCGACAATGCATGCTTAGTTAGTCAGACGGTTTAATTAGCAGCAGAGCAGCAAGAAGCCACATGACGGGAGTTGGGGTGTTTTTGCCAAGTTTGCACAGAGCCCCTGAGTGAGGGATGCTCAGCACAGCCTGGGCCCGGAATATTGGATCAAAATACTCAGTTTCCTATTGTTTTTTTTATTATTATTTTCACTGGTTCAGGAGAAGAGTTAAATATGTAACAGATCCAACTCATCGTAATGGCGTGTTAACAGGGGCGGAAGCAAGAAAAAGCTTTTACAAGTGATATGAAGCAGCTGTTTACCGTCAGACCAGTCCAAACATGTTAGGATGGATCCCTTTTCTTCTTTTGTTCTTTTCTTTCTCTCTCTCTGTAGCCTCAGTCTGTATTTCCTTAACAAAATGATTTGTGCACCTAAAAGCTCCATAAACAGTGGAAGCAGCTCTCCCTTCTTTTTTCATTCCCTTCACACTTTAAAAATAATTTATGTGGTTGAGTGCGTGCATCACAATAAACGCTTCTCCTTTGTGCTCACTTTCCTACTTGTCTTAGAAAGGTGCTGCAAAATTATTCATGACCTGCTGTATGGTTATTGCACACCTGTACTTCCATCACAGAATCCTGTTATTTCATAAAGATCTTAGATAGCAACTCTAGAGATGTATTTTCATAAGACGAGAAGAAATTTGTATTGTTGCCTTATGGGAATTTCTCAGAGAAAAAGCATACTCATCCTTCTCCCGTAGTGCATATAGTCTCAGAAATCACGCTGCAGATATTGAGTATACAGGTCAGGTTAGGTGTGAGTTTGATATGAAGTCTGGAACAGTAAGGAAAATAGGCGAATGTCGCCATGTCATCTAGTTGAGTAACAGATTGTCCAATTAAAGTAGACTGCAGTACATTTGCACAACTGTTCCCACAGGATAGACACACAGCAACAAAGTCCTTTTATAAAATCCTTCCTAATGTACCCGCACCCATAAACCACTTTAAAACAGAAACTTTTTGAGAGTTATGAATGAGTGCTCTCCCCACCAAATGGAGCCAGGTCAAATAACGTCTGCGGACCCATTCAGATCAACCACAAAGGCAGTTTATCCTGTCACTGTGTCAGTCTAAAAGCTGTTTTACAGCACATGGTTGTCATACTGACAAGCATGAAATAACAGACTAGTGTAAGCCCATCCTAGGTGTGTTATTAACCTACAGCAGCAGCAGGCAGTGGGGACACCTTGCCAAGAGACAGAAATAACATTTCCCAGATAAAGCGCTGGCTGCAAACTGCTTCCAGAAGTGACACATGTAGCACCTAATGGTGATGTATTTGTCCTGAATAGAAACATTAGTCTTGATTCCTGCATCACCCTGAACCAATCTAAACTGATGCAGTAGCAGCTGTTCGGTTTACGAATGTGCATCCATCCCATCATGTTTACTCTGCGATGGTGCCAACTAATCCAAAAACACGGTGACATGCCAGGTGTAAAGTTCTCAAACAAGCTTAGAGCAGATTTGTTTCACTTCTCTGAAGGTAATAGAAGCACAACTGCCATAAACTAGTAGGAAATACATTTTCCAAACGTTGCGAGGTACTCACAGTCCATGTGACCTGCACTGAAGTGGAGCTAAGAACTACAGGATTATGCATGTTGACCACTACATCCCCCAGTTCCTTCTGCACACGGCGATGGTCCACCCCTTGAGCTGTGGGACTAATGTCTGGGAGAGAGGAGGAAATAGAGGCATGTAATTTACAATAGTGGTGCTCATCACTAAAAATACATTACAACTCCTTCCTATATCTGTACCTTGAGTCCGAACAGGCTCAGACATTGGGCTTGGGTCCCCGAGCCCTTGAGCATTAACTGCCCGGATGATGAACAGATAGACAGTATTGGGACGCAAGTCCTTGACTGTGAAGTCTGTGGCCTTCACATGGTCTGCCACTGTCTGCCAGCTGTTACTCACTGACTGACTGTAAAGAGAACAAACATAAAAAGTTAGAAAACAATCCGTTTTTATTACTGTAGAAGAAATATCCGACAGTTTAGCTGTGCTTCTAGACACTGGGAGCCAAATTGACATGTCACGCAATAATGACATACCAAAAATCACCAGTGAAGCCTTTTGAAATTCTTCCTGTCATCATCAAAACGAGTAATCAGTTCAACAATTATGAGACAAAGGGGGGGGAAAAAGGCAAAACCCAGCGCGTCAGTCAAATTCTGCTTGAAATTATCTTTCATTTGTCAAATAATTTAAATACCAGACTTTTTCTGTTCATTCTTTCTAAGCAAATTGTAAATCAGTAAGAGAAAAGGCATCTAGATGATTCTGCTGGAAACTGTCCTGGCTTGCTCGAATGCCCACAGAAACACCCACGTCTGTTATTGCCAATGAAAGTTCGGGGTCACTAAATGTTGCTGGAGGCCATAGGTCACAGACGTACCCGAAAGCCTCGATAACATAGGAGGACACCGGGGAGCCCGCCTCCGGCCCCGGTTCCCATGACAACGAGATACTGCTCTTGGTAACATCGGTGACCTCTGGTTTGGAGGGTGGCCCTGGGAGGGCGGTTGCATTGTGAGACATGAAGTCGATGAGGTCAGTGGAGTCTGAGGAGGCGAGAGAGACAAAATTAATACCCGCAACAGCAAAGAATATCAAGCAATGTTAGGCTTCATATGCATGTAATTATGTTAATTTTTCATATGAATTATTTCTACTAAAGCAGACCTCTGACATCCAAGTAGGCACTCCACGATGTTTCTCCACTGGAGCTGGTAGCAACGCAGGTGTACAACCCTGAGTCAGACAGCTGAGGAAGACGGATCATGATATTATAACTCACATTAAAACAAGCTTCCATCCAATCTGCATTGTGACAAACTTGAGCAATTAGGCTGATATCAGAGTTGTAACAAATTCAGACAAAAACAAAAAAACACCATTTGAGGAGATGCTGTGTCTATTAAACTGATCCATAAAGATTTCCTTTACTAATAATACAGCTTTCAGGCTCTCTGTTGCTGTGTTCAGCTGAATCCAATAGCCTTTGTAACTCTGATCCCAGATGGTTTCTACAAGCTCTTACGTCAGTCTGGGCTTTTGAAGGAGGTTTGCAGCTCGTAGTACAGTAAAAATGCATTAACCTCCACTGGCCTGCATTTGGCTCGAGAAGAGCCGGAGAGTGGATGAGTGGAAACTTTAACACTGGCCAATGAAAAAAAGATCCCAGTAAAAGCTTACATTAATTTTCCTAATTGATTTCCTCCAATAATAGTCACCCGCCATTCCCAGAGTCATCGACATTATCACCACCAGTGCTGACACAGGGAAGAGGAGATATGACAACCGTTTTTTATACTGGCTCTGCCTTAGGAGCCACTGACAACTGTGCTATCTCTCAAGAGAAAGTGGGAGAGTGACATAGGGAAAGCACTTTGACACTGAAACAGGACACTGTATATTGCGGATGCTCCGTTATATTACCCCCTGTAGACTCCTCTGACTGGTTCCTGTCCTTGAGTCTAACTGCTGCCTCAGAGATTCGGACTAAATAGCAGCGTTTAATGACTTATAAAAATCAATACCTGCTATTCATCTTTAAAAAGCAACCTGACTGCACTTGTCCATTTGAATTACATTCAGCTGACATCATCTTGCAGATGAGCAAATTTCTCTTTACTCCTTCACATGCAGTACAGGATGTGATGTACACAAGCCAAAGAAAACTCAAACTAGACACGTGTTTGAGTTTTTGTGTGATTATGCGCATATGTGCATTTTATTTACAGATATAATACATAAAATTTTCCATCCTCACTAATGATGAAACATTTCACAGCACTATATATGCAGTATGTATAACTAGCAGGTCAGTAGAATGTGAAAATTGTGCAGTTGGATGATTTGCAGGCACAAATCTGCAGGAGATTCAACTGATATGATGCTGCGTTGATAACAACTGTCTTTTAATGTGGGGATAAAACACTGTCTGAAAGATTAATTAAGTACCCATTGTTTTTATTAATTAATCCTCTGTACCTGATAAAACCACTGCAAGAGAGACTTGAGAGCTGCAATTATGTCTACCACTTCAGGTATGACAAAGTGCAGGGATGCTTGGTCAGACATACTGCTCCTCAGCAGAATGCTCGTTATAATACAGTTTAACCAAGAACGAAACAGATCAGAGGATATTTTGTTTATTGCCACTTCACATCATCTGTATTGGTAATATTATGATGGTACCAAGTCAGTTACTGACGCTGGGGAACACAGCATCTGTAACCTGTAGTATTACACATTTTTAAAACATGTTTTCAGCATGCTTGATTGCTCACTGTCTTTGCATGGGTACACTTTTATCATACACACTGCAAATCTCCAAAACGATGAAATTAACCCCTAAAAACTTATCTTAGTGTATCAGAGTTACATATTTAGAATTGATTCCCATGAAAATAATCAGTTCCTAACTTAAAATGGCTTAGAGGTAACTCTACACTGGATTTGGACATTCTCTCTCCACCCTGCCTTCTCTGATCACTGCAATTCGAGCACACCAGCTCACCCCTGACTCTGCTGAAATACTATAAAACTATTTTGCGTTAAACAAAACCAAGGAGTAATATTGGACACCCATGTTTCACCCATACATGTTTGAACAGAATAACTAATTCTAAAGAAGGATATTGACACGGAAAGCCATACCATGCAAGTTGGCAGGATTGGTTCCTTAAATTTGCTACATATAAAATCCCAAACGCTTTGAATCTGTGTTTTTGAGATTGTCATCAATTCATGGTAGCTTCCAGGTTGAAATCCTCAGCCATGGCACTGACTGCTTATTTTGCTAAAGACATGTCTTCAAGCATTTAACAACACTATAGGGACATGTTAATAAGGTAAAACTAGATTTTAATGCTCCATAGCAGTAGGCCACTGTGTTAGCAAATTCCTGTGTTTGTACTCTCACTGTAAAGCACTTTGGTCAACATTTGTTGTTCAGAAATGCGCTCTTTAAGTATAATGTTAACTCCTATGTATATGCCTTTCTCTGTACTCGACTATAACTCACCCTGGTACTCTGGATCTGAAGGCTGCCATGTTCCAGTAGAGAAAATCGTGGGTCCTTTCCAAGCAGATTGGCCCCATTCTTACGCCAGGTGACTGTCGGCTCGGGGTCCCCCGACGCCAAACACCTAAGAAGGGACACGCCTCCCAGCGCTTGTGTCTGGTTGGATGGGCCCTGCCGGATGATAGGTGGTGGGCGGTCCTTCAGGGCTATAATCAGGATAAGAAACAGGTGTTATTATTCGAATGCGTTCCTGGCACTGTAATTTTGATGTCAACGGTCTTGCCATGTAACAATGACTCTCTTTTCTAACTAGTTGCCTGATTTGTGAAAAAAAATATGTGACCTTATCACAAGGTGTTAATTTGTGATTGCAATAATTATATTAGTGGTTGCAGGCCCAAGATGCTAGAGT
>OMNN01024667.1:14433-28586 GCA_900302755.1 Chromis chromis
AAGATGCTAGAGTTCAATCTGATGGGGTTTTTTTGTAAGAGGAAGTGACTGTGTTGTGAGCTTTTTCCACAGCAGGGCGGTGTGCTCATGGCACTGCATCACACCTTTGAGCTTTAATTACTAGGTGAGGATTAACGATGCTTCACCCGTGGTGCTAATTACCATACCTTCTTTATAACACCTCTCAACACATTCATGCCTGTCCTCTCTCTACCTACTGTGACTCATGGCTGCACCACCTCCCTCTTGGCAACATCCACCCCCCCGCCACCGAACGCACACACAAAACTAAACTCTGAATTAGCGTGCCAAGGACAACAACAATACATCTCTTTTAAAGCTTTTTAGAACATGTTATACCATCCAGAAAACAGCCGCTGCACTCCGAAACAGTAATTTCTGGAGTGTTGAATCTCTCTAGGCCTTGTAACTACCCCTCGCTTCCAATTTCCTCACTGCTGCTCTCCACTGTTATCAGGTCTGTCTCCATTCACACAAGTGTTTACAGCAGACTACCCCAGCCTTATCTTTCATCGCACCTCCTTCAGCACAATGAGCAACACGGCAACTCAGGCAGAATAGCAGAAAAATCAGGTACAACTAGGTGCAGCACGGTGTACAGTAAGCAGAACCGCATATGATATGGCACTTATTAAAGAGGCTGAATTGTGTGGATTTACGCGGCAATATAAACATCATCTACATTGTGCTGTTGACAAGCATCTGTAGGGATTTGGCAGATATGTGGAAGTGTTATGAACATGAAATTAATGCTTCGCCAATCAGCCTTTCATTGGGAGTTGACGTTATTACTTGTTTTCAGGTGAACATAAGATTAGTCTATGTATTGGCTAAAAACAGAACAGCCTGGCGTGGCAGTTTCAGGAAAATATTACATTTACCGTGCAGCAGGCTATGATTATCCCAAGTGATTAGGTAGCAAACAAAAATATCATATTGTTGTCGCTGATTTAGATTCTGTAAGAAATGCAGTCATAGTCTGCAGCTTTACTGAAAAAGATAACAACAAAATGAAGGTTGTTTTTAAGAGGGTTCGACTAGTGTTATACCTGCTACTGAGTGAATTTCATTAAAACATTGATTAGATAACCGCACATGTTTAGAACATTGATTTCTACATAAACCTGAGTTGAAAGTGAATTTTCCTGGTTCATGTCCTGGTTTGTACTCAGTCAGATGGGTTAAAGTTCACCAAGTCTATCTAGTATCAAATACTCAGCCCCTATAGGCTTGAGATACAGCTAAAAATGTTCAGCTGAGCCCAATATGGAGGGCAGTAGCTGGGGTAAGCCTGGATTTACTGCAGTTATACACATGTCCTTAGAAAATTCTCAAACCGCTTCTGCAGCATCTCAAATTTCTATCAGTATTTTCACTAAGTTCTAAACTACTTTCAGCACAATCTGACTGAAAACACCTTAAGCATCACTGTTTTACTGCTTGCAACTTAAAGTGGTATGAGTGAATAAATAAATAAATTACATGGCCCTTTTTCTTATACTGGCTAGGAGAACTGCCCTTTACTTTCAAAAGCAACACAAGAATAACTGCAGCTTTCCTTCCAAGCTGCACAGTCTAACTGGATAATTATTAAATCTGTCAGTCACACATCTAAGGCAGCGTGAAAGGTGGAGCATTAGTCCATAGCTGACCCTTTTACAAAGTTTTCATCCACTGGCGGGCCCTGTTGGATGCAAACTGATCTTCCAGGCTCAAGTAATGCTAGAAAGGGCACAGCTTCCAAAACTCCACCAGGCGTTACGCCAACTCTCCCTCCATTTTTTTGTTTACAGCCATCAGTCAAAGACATTTCTCCCATTTCTCGCGCTCTACACCTAACATTTTGATATTGATCCATCTCCTCTGAGTGACAGAACAGGAGTCATTTCCCCTCCAAAAAACACTTCAACAGATGTTAATTTAATAATGTGTGGGAGAAAAAGCCAAGAAACAAATGGAGAGAAGGGCATAAACAGCTCCCAGCTGGCAGCGGCTGAGCACTTAATGCTGACATTAAAGCTTTGTCAAAAAAGTGCAAAGTGTCTCTCCATCAAGTAGACAGTTTTATTCTACACAGTTTCTGTATTTTCTGTCTTTACCACAGCGAGGTGAAAATGAAAAGGATGATTATGGGTGACTGGCTTTTAGAACATAAAGATGCATCTTCGTCAGTGTGAGTGTGGGCAGATAAATGGTCTTTGATATGCTGGTATTCAATGTCTACATAATGCAGTGAGATTGTGTGCACATGTTTTCAATAATTGCAAAGCCCAGTGTGCATCACAATAAAAAATGGACCAACATCAAACACAGACGACTATTCACAATGCTCTTAAATTGTAATGCATGTTGTTAGTGCTTTACTACAGTTAAAATAGTGTAATTTCAAGAAGCTCCGTAAAATATGTTTTTATATTTCCATTGCATAAAGTCGAGGTCGACTGAGTTCTACGAATGATTTCACTTGAAAATGGACCTTCTGTGCGATCTACGCTTAAAATCAACTTATACCGTAAATATATGAGTATTCATGCCAGAAATCAGAAAGCAGTGGGGTGTTGGGGTGGGGATGGGAATTGTAGTGGCTCAATCCTGGTGATATTACCTGTGTTAATATAATTATAATTAATAATTAGAAAAAGTACATCTCATTTTTTAGTGGACAGGTTATCATTTTCTGGCCCTCTGTGTGAGGATGGTGTGCCTTACCGTCTGCAACCTCAAGCTGGGCTTTGGCCATGATGCTCCCTGCCACAGTGAGGGCCTGGCAGATATAATACCCTGCATCTGAGCGCTGTACAGACGAGATGGTCAGCTCTCCATTCACAGACACAGACACACGGCTGTCCCCCTGTGTTGGCTGATTGGGGAACAGAAGATCCTGCAGGGGGAGAGAAAGTAGGGAAAAATGTGAATAAAGCGGGATGGCACACTTGCTTCTAAGCACAAAGGTATAAAATGTAGGCACTGTAACCTCTTTTAAAGATTTTTTTTTAGTTTCCTGGCATTCTTCACCAGCTTGGAATATTGTTTACAATATTACTTCAGAATTTAGTTGTTTTGAGCTTCTGTGTTTTGAGACTGGATAGTACGACCCACACAAACTTCTTCACTGCCTTACATAGATTATTGGTGCAATTATTGCATATATCTTTTTCAAAATAAGCGACAAAAATATGGAATTACTTGACTCATGAATAGGTGAAATTACATATTTCTGACAAGACTTTGCTAAACTCATCTGTATTGCAACCCAAAGGTGATTTGTGAAACCCATGTTTTCCTCAAATTACAAGGTCACTTAAACCAGCGGTTCCCAAAGTGGGGATCTGGTCACAAGACACTGAGGGGGGAGTGACGAAATGAATTGCAGAAATCAATAAATCCATCAGTGAACACAGATTGCGACTAAACACAGATGATACTAAATCTTAAATGAAATAGAATGGACTGCCAACGCAACTCCTTAGGTGAGTTTAATGTAGAAATTAGTAAAAAATTCCCAAAATGCACAGTTGAGAGACAGAGAGAGACATCACTTGTGGTTCTTGTGTTGCTCCTACATATAGTATGGTAACTCTGTATTACATTTTATACATGGAATCATTTTGACTCCCATATTCTACTAATAGTTGATATTAAATTGATATTAAATTATATTATGGTTGTTAGGTTGTTGTGCTCTTTTGTGCTGTCTTTATGAGATGTGCAGAACATTTGTATGCTTCAACCACATCTCAGTACAATGGGGGTTTGTGAGTCTCATTCCCTGTTAGTTGGGGGTCAGGGATTGAAAAGTTTGGGAACCCCTGACTTAAACAGTCATACAGCATATTCCCTTTACGCAGATGATACTCACATCTTTCTGTCAGTCATACTGACTCACTAGAAAAAGACTGAGCTTGTTGTATAATAACTTTAAATCTTTGGAGAACTGGCTTTGAAGTAATGGCTGCTGTGTTCAAGACATGCCTTCAATGTACTTCTATATACGAACAATTATGTGCAATTCAGTCAGGAAAGTGGGTCAATGTCTCCTTTGTACTAGGTCTGAATAGCAGTTTACCACCAGAGTGATAATCTTGCTGTGATAACCTGCAGTCATGGTCATGAAATTGAGGCATCAGCGTTGTCCGTTTTTCTGCACTCCAGGCAGACAAGCTGATGGGCAGGAAAGGACATTAGCCTGCTTTCATTATGTCTAATGACTCTAATGCAGCACATGACATTGTCTCTTGCTAAGTGAATTGGCCAGTCAGACCGGTGTAGATTAATGATAAATGACCACTTCATTATATGTATGTGGAACAGAACCACATTCGGCTGTTCCCCGATTTGATCCTTTTAGTCAGATCCTTTGGCCGTTTTTTTTATATTTTAGATACATTACTCTTTGCAGAATTTATGTCTGCAGAGCAATGTTGACTTAAAAGGGGAAATAATGAATGTATCGCTACAGACACACATGAATAAGTGCATTTTGTTAAAAAATCAATATCCTCACCTGGCTGCCCTCTCGTTGCCAGAAGACAGTGGGCTGAGGTTTGCCCCTGGTCTCGCAGGGGAAGGTAGCTGTTCGTCCTTGAGCCACGATCTGGTCACGGGGTCGCACCACAAACTGAGGTGCCTCTGATTTTAAAGGTAAAATAAACCATAACACAATAGCAAACACATTTGTACAGAATTCTAAGCGTGTTTTACAGACTAGTAGAAAAATGCTTGGACTGGATGTCTAGCTGCAAGCTAAAGGGGTTCATGCACTGGGTCTTTGCTATCCATTGAGGAACTATTTCTCTTCTATGCCAGTCACACAAGCCATTCATCCAGCTGCCAGGACATCAGAATGAATGATACTGACTTATTTAAAGTGCCTGAATGTCCATGTTTTTTGAACTGAGGCACATCAACCATATCTGGACTCCCATTTTGAAAGAAGTGAAGTGGTAAACCCGCAGTTTCTACAAAAGACTGCCAGGAGAAGTCAGGGGTTGATAGCAACAACGTGGATATGCATGTCCAATATTAGTTTGATGGACGTGTTTGTGGAATGCCACAACAGTACATGCATACTGTACATGTGCGTGACCAGAAAACAGAAAGAGAGCAAACGCATGCACAATGGGATCAGCTCCTACTTACCAACGGGACGAGCTGGTGACACAACAATGGTGTGGGTGAGATTAACACACAGCACAGAGAGAAGGACAGCAGAGGAGTAGGACAGAGGGACAGAAAAAAAGAAAGAAATGAAAATCAGAAATGAATGAGATGGAGTTGGGTTTCCATCCATGAAGTTCAGGGACAAAGGAGGGTAATGCTCAGTCACCAAAGCAGGCGATGGCATGGGCCTCAAGGAAATGGCACCTTGGCAACATTAGGGGGGAAGGGGAAACCGATGCCAAAAACCATTGAACAGATTTATCTCTAACACTTCACTTATGTCATAAAATAACACATTCACACAGTTAACAGATCTGTTTGTGTCAAGTAAGTGAAACAGACTTTTGGCAAGGGCAGGCTTAGAACACATTTAATTAAATTGATTAAAGTGAAAATTATAACTATTATAATTTTAAGTGTTACTTGAGCTGCCCCTCTCTTCACTCAATATCAGCCCAATTACAAACCTAATCAGTGAAAATATTTAATATAACATAACAGGAACATCTAAAGTGACTTTTGATCAAGGTCTGTTTTTTTTCTTTATCATTTTATTCTCATTTCCTTAGAAAAATGATCAGACATTTTTGAAGAATTATCAAGAGCTAATTTTGTTTTAGTCATTTGAGTTAAGTGCAATACATTTCTTATACTATTGCACTCAAAATATGCCTGAACACCACCTTTAAGACTGGTAATATCATCTTTTCAAGGTATAAATGTGCATGGATATGTATGAATAATTGGGACGACAATAAAAATCTTATTTAAAAGCGTAATAAATATGGAATTAAATTTTAATGTTATGAGATCTGTGATGTACAGTATGTATGACGATGCATGATCTACTTTCGGATGTTGAAAATGGTTGGCTCCAAGTCACCTCTTACTCATTTTAAGCAATGTTTTCATAGTTAAAATGACAATGTAAAGAAAGCAAAGGAAATCTGACATGCAATAGCAATGTATATGTTTTTTCCACATATCAGTCTTTACTACTACTGATATGGTGTAAATATGGCGTGAGTGCTCTGGATGGAGAATGAGCCCCCCCCAGGAGAGGCCATAAAAGTTTACTTGAAGCTGGTTAGCCTGTTCATATCTGGAGCCTAGCTGGAGATCTGGAGCAATCAACTACATCAGCCCCGCTATATGAAAGAAAAGCTGAGGCCAGGCCCAGCCTTTCAGCGGGGGGGCAATAACGCTCATAAAGTGGGCAATAAAGGACTGATTGCCCTGCGGTCTGCTTTGGGAGATACAAAAAAATATCAAGGATGGGTTATGAGATTTGCCACGAGTGAGTCCACAAGCAGTTACCCACCTCTGATGGTCAGGTAGGCAGAGGCCTCGGCTTTACCCACACGGTTCTCCGCTAGGCAGGTGAAGGTTCCCTGATCGCTCACGGATGCTTTCTTTATCCTCAGGAGGAAGTCCTCTTTTTCATATCTGATGTCATACCTGGAAATTGAAAGGAACAGCGGCATCGAATCAAGCAGCGTCTCCAACTGATTTAATAAAACTGGATAGCAGTTATATGCAAATGAAGGCTCATTTTAACAAAGTAAATATAAACAACAAACACTAAAGTTGTATCAAGGTTGTATAAATGTCTGTGTGATGTTTTCAGATGGAAGCTTCATGAAGGTGGTGTCATTTTTGATAGAATAAAGACAGACTTTCTTAAAGCAACTGCTACAGTGGCAGAAGAAGAGGAGCAATTATACTGAGATGAAGGCACGGCAAAATGAAAGGTGCTTTCAGCTGGAACCCTGGCTGTTCCACTATTTCAATATTTATAAAGACGAGCCACCCACTGTGGTGTGGGCTGCGCAGTATACTAAGCTATATGTGCGTGTGTGTGAGCGTATGCATGGGGGAGACGGCGAGGAAGGAGAAAGGGAGAGATAGACAAACAGTCTGAGAGTAAGGGAGTGGCACAGTCTGCCAAACCGAATTTGATGAATGAGCCGAGCAGTAAGAAATGACTAATTCATAGAGATGTTCCATGCATCAGTGTGTCTCCACCAGTGCAGCATACCGTGAGGCAACAGTGGTGCAGTTAGAGGGAGAGAAACATCTCAGCTACCAGAGTTTAGATAAGCGCCTCAGAGGGCCAACAAACAGAATGAGTAGAGGAGCAAGGAGTCGGGCTCTCCCTCTCTGGGGTCCCTTTGGCGTGAGAGATCCTGTGAAATTGTCTAGCCAGCCATACTGATTCAGAGATGGGAGACAAGTCAGGCAGAGAAATGGCACAAGGGGTGAGAAAAAGTCACTTTTGAAATAGATGTTCCAAAAGGGTGTGGGCAGAATATCGATGGGGGTTGTGGGCTCTGTCCAGAGTCTGGGTGAGGACTCCATTCACAGCACATCCCTGACCCAGATACAGGCTTCCCAGGAGGCCGACGGGTTTAGGAAAAGAATGAAAGAAGTGGAAGGAGGGAAGTGAGGCGAGACAGGCCTGAAAGTAGGACATGTTTCTGGAGTCAAGGGGTTCTGAGGTAGAGGGCACCACAGAGGCAGGCAGACAGATTGGCAGACTGGGAGACAGGCAGTTATTAAAGGCTATCCTCACAATATATTCCAACACACCTGAGAAGGCACCACTTTGATTTGTTACAGCAGTAATGGCTCGTAACAGGTGTTAAATTTGTAAAGCAAATAGTTTCTTTTGCAAAAGAGGTGCCATTTTTCAGTATTCCTTTTCACATTAGAATATTATTGTCTAAGGTTTTAACACATGACAGGCTTCATATTTACACCTAATGATTTAATTAATTGATACATTTAACTTACTTGATAGCAATTCCAAAAGCAAATGAAAACATTTCCAAGAACATGATCTATAATTAGCATTCGGTTCTACAATTAGTTTTACAAAAAGGCCTGTCATTCGTGATTAAATCAAGAGCAGTTCAGAGCTAAAAATAAACCACTCAACTGGGTCTCACTGTTGGACTGGGTTAAAGGAGGTCTTGACCTCAGTGAGATGACATATGCCGATCAGCTATAACATTATGAGCACCTGCCTAATATTGTGTTGGTCCCCCTTATGTAGTCAAAAATGCTCTGAACCATTGAGCATGGACAAGAGGACCTCCCAGGGTGTACTATGGGGTCTGGCACCAGAATGTTGGGAGTGGATCCTTTGGGTACTCTGGCTTGTGTAGTGGGGCCTCTGTCAATCAAATGTATTCCACTGCATCCTGTTGATGCTTGATCAGAATGGGGTGTAGGAAGTCTGGAGGTCAAATCAACATCTTGGGCCATTGTCATGTTCCTCGACATGTTCCTGATTGCTTGATGTTTTTGCCATGTGGTGGGGTGTTTATTTGGGTGTCTAAGTCTCATCAACACGGATGCCAAAATCCAAAGTTTTCCAGCAGAACACCACATAGTACCAATATGATCAATGTTATTCACTTCCCCTGTCAGTCATAATGTTGTGGCGGATCAATAAGTTCAGAATGAGTGCTAGTGCATGTCGCGTACTCGGATTAAATTATCCTATTTTGTTGTAAAATCTTTGGAAGTTGCTTTGGATTTAAGCAGATAAATTGCACACAGTCTCCAGATTGTGTGCATCGATTTGGAAAACTGAAATTTAAATGATGGCCAGATTTACAAATTGAAACATACTCTATTTAAAGTATAAATCATTGGGCATTAACTATTAAGACTCTAAATCCCACACAGCAATCTGATAAAGACTTAAAAACTCTTTGAGAATATAAGCAAGGTCTGAGATATGTGTGTACTGTACGTGTGTGGACTGAACACCTCATAGTATGATGCAATCCGACGCAAGAGCACTGTAAACCGGCTTCAGAAATGACCCCGGAATTAAATCAACATCCTTCCAGTTTACTGGACATTATAAACGTCAAACAATTACTAGTCCTCGCAGGACTAATGAATTGGATAGCTTTTTATTATATGATAATGCTATGTGTCTGTCTCTCGGACCTTTTAGTGCCTTATGTGCTACACATGAAAAACAGTGGTATTTGAAAGTCGAAAGCAAAGCAAGGACGCACTTTCATCTGTTTTTCAGCAAAGTAGTTCAAACAGCAAATAATGAGATTCTCTGCAGCTAATAAATGATTTTTTGCCACACTGATTAAAGTCTTCCATGAGTAATATGTTAAATCTTTCTTTTTTCTAATGGGACTCATTAGCTCTGCTTAAGCATTAATCCATTATCGTTTTACTGTATTCATACACATACACACACACACACACACAAACATGAATGTGCACACGAGCATATGCGCTACACACATTCACTCACAGTCCTCACCTGCCGCGGGGAATATCCACGTCCTCCTTTTTCCATCGCAGCGTAGGCGGAGGGTCACCATGGACCTGACACCTGAACTCTACACTCTCGTCTACCAAGACCACCTGGTTCACAGGTCGCTGCACAAACGCTGGTCTCTCTGGATTTGGGTAGTACACATAATATAAGATGCTAAGTATATAGAGTGGTTAAACATGCAGGTGCTCCGGTGCAGGAAATGCCTGAATAAAGAGTCTTGCTAACAAGGGTCTGACAGACTTCTTACCAAACACTGAGAGTTGAGCCTTTTCACTTTCTCTCTCTCCAACCATGTTAGCAGCCACACACACATAAATCCCTGCATCACTCTTCTTTGTGTTTGAGATAGTCAGCTTTCCCCCACGAACCTGAGGAAGAAAAAGTGCTTGTAATTAGAATCCGCCAGTTCAATACAAAGTCCATTACCTTGTGACAGTTTCCAGGTAAATGTGAGCGGCTGAGTGTGTGATTCAGAGTGGGCCTAAGTGTCATGTAAAAAGCAGAGGCGCGCCCCCCCTGAGGGATTAACCCACCGTGATCCTGTCATCCTTGAGGTCAAGGCGAGTTTTATCTTTCCTCCAGAAGGTGTTGGGTTCAGGATGCCCACGTGGAGCCTGACACTCAAAACTGGCAGTCTCCCCGACCGCCACCACCACATCCTGTGGGTTCTGCCTGAAGTCATCACGTAACACTAGGAGACAAAAAAAGGGGGAAGCAGGGGTTGTTATTCAAGTGATTATTTTGAATTCTCACCTCGCTGTTCCATTATGTGAAGCAGGACATTTTCTAAGACTGAGCTCTCATAGGCTGATTGAACTCCACCACCTTTTTTCTAATTGAAGAGCACAAGAATAATTCTATCAGGTAGTCGGCCTCCCAGGACTCTCAGCAATCTATCCATCTTCAATAATACAGTTGTCCCCCGAGGGCATAGGTGCGGCCTCTTTGATCCCAGCAGATAAATCTAACAGCGAGCAAATCCAGGTAGGATTAACAGCACAATGTGCATAGGAAATATACCTCGAAAGGAGGCAAGAGACGTTAAAGCAAAGTAAAACTATAGAAGGGAGACCTAGACAATAAGTGAAAGATCAGGCATTAAAAATTCAAACTACACCAAATCTATGAAGACCTTCCGACAGCTTCCTGGAGGCTACATCCCACAATGTGAGTCCAAAACACTTTGTGATGTTTGAGACACATCGGATACAACACCAGTGCCTAGGCAGGTGGAGAAATTGACCTGAAGCTAAAGTTAGAGAGAAAACTTGTGGAAGGGGGTTGAAGCAACCACTAACATAATACCTGCCAATAACGTAATCATTTTGGCCATTTTAAATGTAATATAGCCATGAACATACTAACTTGTCAATAATGTAATAAAGGTTTTGAGTCAATAACAACGTTCATAATACTCTTCAGTTTTTGTTTACATTTGTAAATGAGTGTTCATGTTCTATGTTGTATATTGGAGTTAAGTGCCATTGTAGTGCCAGTCCAGTTATTGAAATACAGTTATAAGTGAGAACTGAATCATTTTTCCTTGACAAATGTTTGAAAAAAGTTTTAATGAAATGTTTTTCAAGAAAGAAAACGTGGTAAATTCATTTGACAATGCAATATCCAACAGAGACACTGACATGGAATTATGAATTTACACATCTAAGCATATAAACAATATTCTAAATAAAGATTTTGCACAACACATAATTCTCAAATTGGCTCTTACAACCATAATTAAGGAGAGTAAGAGCTACATGGGTCGTATTCCTTGATGAACGAATATGACGACTATGCCATCCACTATACCTATTTTGTGATGAGCAAACTGCACAAAAACTGCAAAATAATCTTTTATTTCCAAGAAATTAGTACATTATCATCTGCAATTATTACATTTTCAAAGTATTTTTTTAATGCTAGGTCATTAACGTAATAACTTATTACATTATTGGCAAAATGTTATTACGTTATTGGCTGTTATTACATCATTGGTTGCTACAGGGGTCATCCTCTGGGGACTATGAATTTAGCTCAGGCATTAAATGTAATTACTTAAGAACGTGTCAAATATGCAAATATTGGTCTAATTATTGTTCCAAAGGAAATCCAAAGGGGCTACCAAACCATTAAAGTCTGCAACAGAATGATACAAACGCAATATAACAGAAGAGAGAAAGGGTACAGGTTCATTATGAGGTTTTATAGCAAGAATATAAACTGCATCCACTTGCTGTCTCACTAATGATAAAAAAATGAATGTTATGGTTAAGAATAATACCGGATGTTTAGGCGAGGTGTAAAAGTGAAGAGCCTTGCATGTCATCACTGCTGCGGTGAAGTTAAGCAGCTTGCAATGAGTGGAAACATTTATTACAGAACAAAAGATCTAAGTCCAAGCATCACTGTCTTTTAAATGTCAGTGTCCATTCTACAATATCAAAGGCTGCACTGTGAGCTTGCAACTACAAGTTTGATGATGGTCAATGAGGTATTCAGACATACATTTTTAGACTGAAACTGATTTTTTTCCCTGAAACCTTGGATGGCAACAGCAATTTAAAGATGGGGGCAGTACTTTGCTGCAGAGACACGGTTAAGACCTTGGTTTATTGAAAAGAGGTTGTGCCACTGCATGTGCAAATTAAAATAGAAAGGACAAGTGATGAGGGATATTGACGATCAAACAGCACCTCGTGAAGCTTTATGAAATGACAAGGGAACAGGTGCGATGTGTCATTTAGGACCAAGGGCAAAAACTTTTTAAAATACCTCAGCAGATTTCACAGATGTTGCTGTTATAAGGTTATAGTGTACTGAAAGTCCTCCATAGCTTTCCTGTAGCTAAAAGCAGGCCCACTACCATACAATACCAAAAAAAAAAGAGCCCAAAATGATGACAGCTCCATGAAATATGGTGGGTGAAATATGCCACAATTGCTTTTTAAATCTTTCATCTACATGCTTTTGGTTCATTACAATTCCATTTTTCTTCCATTCTTCAACTGTTGTCAACACTTTAATCCATCCATGGCAGGGATATCTGTGCTTGATTTTGTGTGTTCAAAGGAACAAGAGCATCAAGAATTGTCAAGCTTTTCGCCTGTTAAAGCCACATTCATGTGTTTTGAAAAGATGTATGAGGGAAGCTGCTGCTAAGGTAAAAGGTTAAAGCTTCAAAATTTCCTAATTCTGTCACAACTGTTATCCCAAATATCAGTTCAAAAGCGACTGCTTTAAGTAGCTGCAGGAGTGACTGCAGTGTAAGCCATCAGCGGAATTACGGTTAAAAATAGAGATCATGATTTGGATCCTGCGATGAGTTGTGGCCTCTTTGCATTAATAGCTTATGACATGTTGTTTTTGTGAAAAGTCTTTGCTGTAGGCCCGTTTTAAATATTAAAGTGCTCTGTATGACAACAATTATGACTGTTGAAATGAAATTAAAAAAATCGAAGTTAAAGACCTAACGTGAAGCTTTTTTTCCCCATTTGTGTCAAAGAACGATCTGCTCGTGAATAATTATTAACCGTTAAGTGTCGATTCTGATTTCGTACGTGATGAATTAATGAAAAACCAGTGAGCTTAATTACATCTCCGGCTAAATGATAGTTTGTAAAACTCAGGGTAGCATAAACTGAAATAAAGTGGCTCGGTGTTCAGTTTGCTTTTCATCCTCATTACCGCCATAAGCTCTTCTGCTGATATACTGTGGCTTGAATTCCAAGTCCCAGAGGACACCTCCAGAGAAAAAAGAAATCAGGAAGGAGCCAGCGGCCCTTTGGCCCGACTGTCAATCACATCCAGTAGCTGGAGTAAATGAGTCTCAGTGGCAGACACTACTTTGGCACGGACATATGCCTGGCTGGCTGTCACGTTGTACTATACGCTTAGTGACCCATTCCATGAAGGCAACGCTGCACTCATCCAGTCACACAACTGCATTCCTGTTCCCGCGTTGTCACATTCAAGATGCTTCTGTAACGGCAACGCTTGTCTCAGGAGACCGCGGAACCCAGACACACACAGGGAAAACAGGAAAACTACATAATTGAAGACATGAAACGAATACGCAATTACGGAGAAGAAAGATGGAGAAAAGGTATTTCGTCTTCTGATAAAAAATCAAGCTTTTCACCTTGTCAACATGTCCATATGGTGATTTATTGGTCTGCTAGGAAACATATCATGAATAAAATTAGCAGCCATGGTTGAGCATTTTATGCCTCACGACTACAGCTAGTAGTAGAGTTTTATAGTTTTATAGAGGTAGAGGTGAGCTGGTGTGTTCAAGCTGCAGTGAGAGGTGGATGGAGACTAAA
Source organism: Chromis chromis (assembly GCA_900302755.1). NCBI lineage: Eukaryota > Metazoa > Chordata > Actinopteri > Pomacentridae > Chromis > Chromis chromis. Next base: position 28,252 of record OMNN01024667.1, read on the forward strand.
GGAGGAAATGATGTAGGGATACATCTAAGCCATTTTAATGCACAAAGACAATCCTTTTAAATATGCAACTTTGATACACAGAGTTTTTTTAGGGGATTAATAAATGACTGGAGAGGGACTTTAAATGGTGCTGAACAGTGGAGTTTATTACTGTGACACTAGTCTAAACACAAGAAACAGTGTTTCCCTTACATAGGCGTAGCCGTGGCGGTCCGCCACGGCTGAAAGTCGACCGCCACGGCTACAAAATGCCGAGAATGAAAATTTTTTTTTTTCGGGGACATCGTCAATATTTCAATTGAACCTGCGCAGCCGCTTCCCGAAGAAGCAGCGGG
>OMNN01024668.1:0-12639 GCA_900302755.1 Chromis chromis
ATGACATCACAACAAATGAAAACTTGCGCTTGATCCAATATAAAATTATGTATAGAATCTATTACACTCGAGATAAAATCCATAAATACTACACTACTACTTCAGATACCTGTCTGAAGTGTGGAAGTAAGGATTCCTTGATGCATTCTTTTTGGGAATGTACCAAAATTCAGAAAACTTGGTTTGAAATCGAAAAATGTCTCTCAATGATACTTAAAACAAAGTTATGCTTTAATCCATCGATTTGCATTTTCCAAGATGTATCCAATAATGCCGCTGTAAGATATCCAGGGGGGTGGATAATCTTGTTTTCATCAATAGTTTTGAAAAAACTCATTTAAAAAAGTTGGAAAGCAACTACACCCCCAACATTACAACAATGGAAAAATGAAATGATGTACAACCTTCACATAGAAAACCTTCTAGCCATAGATAATAACAAAAAGGACCAGTTTGTGGTGGTGTGGGGAGAGATAATGAAGATATTGGAGAAGTGATACAGATCTGAAGGAGACAAACAACATAGATGGGCGGTGAGAATGTGTGAGTGAATGGGAGTATGAATGAGTTGTCTTTTATTTTCAGTAGTTGTCGCTGTTGTCGTTGTAGTTTGTTAGATGTTTTTTTTGTTTTGTGTACGTCAATTATTGTTTATGAAAAATGAAAAATAAAATCATATAAAAAAAGAAGTGTTATTCAATGGTATTAATCAATTAAAAATACATATTATCCGATAAGGCAGAAAATACAGCATATTGCATGTTTCCTGCAGTACCTGGGTGCACCACCAGGTGGAGCCTTTTGCTATTTGATCAGATGGAAGACTGCAGCTAGTTTCTACTTAATACTGAGGGAGGCGGTCACTTGGACTACAGACAGTTCTATGTTTTCAAGCAGAGAGCATTGTTGGGGTTTAGCTAGCAAAGGGCCACCATGACAAAGACTTCTGTGACAGTTAATGACTACCTGCGAGAACTCATGTATTGACGACATGCGGTAGTCTACTAAGACAGTGTTCTTACAGCCTGAAACATGCAATCAAGTCCGTTGATGTAGAAAAGTGTTTGCTGTACTCACTCTGTTATCGATTAATCGATTTATTGATATATATAACGCTGGCGACTGTAGTTGAATATGATGGATGTTTGTATTGCACAAGCATGAATGACAGTTAATATCTTCTGCAGCGATATATATCTGCTTTGATATTGTCATGTCTTCATTAAGATGAGAACAACAGTGCTGTATTTGCCAGAGGGCTAAGAAATAGTAGCTCTAAGGATGTTTGTTGAGTCTGTTTTTTTGCACTTGCGTGTCTTCATTGTGATGTGATTGTTGAGTTTTAATCCTGAGAGATTTATCTCAGTGTTTAGTCTCCGAGGCTGCGGCCGCCGCTGATTACTGATTCCTTTGTAGTCACCAAGAAGAGCACTTTAGATGAGACACATTGAAACTGAGCTGTCTGCAGGGATTTCAAGCCTGGAAAGCACAGTTTCTGCTGTATTCTATATTTTTGCATTCTGTCATAAATATTGTTTTACTATAATATTGGAATGTTTCTAATCTTCTCTTCTGGAGTTTAATCAGACATAACAGACATGTTGTTAGCTTATGTTTATCCGCACTCAGTCACTTCACTTAATCCTTCTCCCACTGCTGTTTTTTGGCTGATGGCATTTAAACCCAGACCTTTGTTTGGTTCACAGGCTGCCTGCTGTGAGCTCTTATCAGTCAGAAGAGTCTGATAGGGAAACAGTGGAGAACACAGATCAAATCTCACCCGGTTAATTCGCTCACGTTTATACCTGCAACCTTTCTCACAGCAGACATCTTGACATGTCAGTGCAGGAAAAGCACAGGTGTATTAATGTCGACTGCTTTCCTGGTGGTCCTTGATATTTAATGCAGCTGAGCCATATTTAATGACTTTTTTTTCTCTTTTCCTGCTCTGATAAATCAAAAATAAATCAAAATGCCTGCCTTGAATACAAGCCTACCATGACTATACGACACACATTTCAGAGTGGCTGCTGGCTGCTGAGAGGCCGTGACAGATGGCAGTTTACTGCTTGGCAATGAACTGGCCACTCGGATGCTGTTTGTGTGCATACATGCTATATTGGAGCTATCTCCTGCCCTGTTCTATCTACATATCTGTTTCCATTCACAGTCTTCCCTCAGTGTGAGAGGGAGTGAGGTTACAGTCAACCATATCATAAAATGTCATATTCCACCACAGGTTACAGGCATCCTGGCATGTATGGCTTATTCCAGCATTAACATCACGCTTTGCTGCACCATTGAAGTGCTCCACGAATCTTAAGGGAATTCTGTGTTATGAGTTGCATCAACCAGCTGTGGGGTCTGTGTATGAAAGGAAGCAGGCTCTCGGTTTTCTTACTGATGAACCATTCGTCACATGCTGCTTTAACCCTTTGTGAGTGTATTTTGCTCCTGTTATATTTTCTCTCAATGTGGGCTTATTTTTTACTGCAATATAAAGTCCTGCACCTCAATGGAAACAGCACAGCCATGACTAGAAATAGAGAGAACTGCGACATGTCTTGTGTGCAAAAAAAAAAAATAGAATCAACATGTACAATATTTTTTCCAATTGCCACAGGTGTTACCAATACTGGAAAATAAAAACAGGCTTCCAGATGCTATAGTTATTCTACTAATTGCATTTTTAATTTGTTCCCATGTTTGTCACCCATCTGCTTTATGTAAACAGAGCCTGCAGTTCATCCCAGTTCAGCTGAATAGTCCCTGAATATTTGTAATGTGAGTGCTGACTGCAGATGAATCGCTTGCAGCTTCATGGTTTCGCAAAAGAGAGCAGAATTTTTAGTTGTTTTTTTTTAACCAATTCTGGCTACTGCAAATTATTTATTTTTAGTAAATGAGACAGGTAGAAAAAGTGATTTTGATAAAATACCTTGATTTTAAGATTTTTGAGATTTGGCTAGTGTTCCCAACATAACTGCCATCACACATGATTAAGACTGTTGGAAAATTGAAAAGCTGAAGGTTGAGGTCTTCCAAGTTCAGTGTTACGTGAGCAGCTTTGTGATCTGGTGTATTAATTATGAGGTCAGACCTCAACTAAAGATGTTATATTACATTGCAAGGCCTTGTAGATGAAGGTGCAGATATGCTTCTGCCTTCTTGTTCCACTGATTTCCAGATAACCTTTTCATATACTGCACCTCCTAGTGATCAGTGTGATAACTCTCTGCAGTATGAACCACAGGGTGCTGTGGTAATGGCATCCTGTGGTTTAAAGGTGATGGCAGCAGCATGAGCTTAAAGGATATCTTCATAATCCAATGTGGACAGTATGCTGTATGTTTTCTCTGCATTCATATTAGAAGGAGTCCATTTAAACCTATATGCTTTGAGCAAGATGGTGAGTTGTGTTGGACAATCTGTTATCTATCCAAATTCCTAGATGGTTAAAAAGCCAGATTTGATCAATGAGAGATAACTATTTAGAGGTTCTATATGTGAGATTTTGAGCATTACTATAGCACCAAGCAATTATGAGCTATATAAAGATGTAGTGGAGTAATGGTGCCCTCAGCAGAGAATTAAGTCACATCTGTGTGTGTTGTAATAGTTAGCTTGCAGCCATGGCTAAAAACAAAAGCAGCGGTCTAAATTTGGCGGTAGAAGTCTGGTAATAAGTGATCGTTATCTAGAGCAGAAGACTGCAGTATATCGTTACGACTTAAAGACAGTTTTTAATCTTATTAACATATGGTGGTTTTTATATCCTGGGGTCATGTGATATACAAAATATGCAGTCAACTCCACAGAGGAGCATTTCTACCTTGAAACTGCAGTGAAACCATAAGAAAAACATCGATTCGACTGTGAAAGTTTGGCCAGGTCTGTTTCAGCTGGTTTTGAAAGTTGGCTGATTACATTATTAGATGTATATATATATTCAGATCAGATCCTTTCTCACAATAACATCAGCAAACGGTTGCATCACTTCTGTTGCCCAAGGAAGCCGCACTAGTAAATGAACAACTTTAGTCGAAGTTAACTTTGTTTGATGAAGTTCATTCACCTCCAGTTGTCTCTGTAGGCTATTAAGTTAGCGTTCCCACGCCTCTACTTCACACAGACTCTTTAAAGTGCAAATGTCTTTGTGCTTTCTGTGTTTATTTTGGTACAAGAGCGTGATAATGTTGCCCACCAGCAAAACTCTGGTCATTACTGACCAGTCACTCAGTATGAGGACTGTTGCATTTATGCAGTTATACTGTTTAATGTGTCTTTATGTGTGGTTTGTGCAGCCTTTGTAGGTTTAAGGTCGTCCTTAGCATTGTGTTGCACCAATTACTCATAAATCAGTTTCTAACATTGTGTCCTAAGTTTATCTCACAGTTTACTGCATTAAATACAGACCCCACAATAGAAGCTCAATGCAATAAATTTAATGCAGCTTTCATGTCTGAGATTCAGATCTTTAATGCTCCATATGCCCACCTTTATTTTTGATGACAAACCCAATCCCCCTTGTGCATGGATGATACTAGTGTTGCACAAATTTTTGGAGAGATATTCTGCTATTCTTCAGAGACTATTTTGTTTTAGCTGATCTTTGCTAGAGGGGTTGTGTTGCTCTGCCCTTCTCTTTAAAATACCCCAAAGGTGTTCGATTGGGTTCAAGTCGGATCACACACTTGGCCGGGTTTCCACGCTTCTAGCAACTATTGTGTGGTTTTGGCAGCGAGCTTTGGATTGTTATCCTGCTGGAATATTCCTCTTCTGCCAAGCTTCTACAGACTGAGAGTCATCTTGTTGTGTTAGCATTCATTGTGCATCTATAAATGTAATTTCCCCAGCACTGTTTGCACTCATGCAGCCCCATATCATCACACTCCCACTTCCGTGCTTCACTGTCAGGACTATGCATTCACTGTGGTAGTCCTAGTCAGGTTTACACCAAACACGCTGGACTCCTCCTGAGCTGAACACATTTTTGGGTTTTATTTGACCAAAGAATGTGCTCCCAACATTTACAGGGCTTCCATTAATGTAATTTAGTAAACAGGCAGTTTTGTACTGAACAGCAAACAACTTGCATGCTGTCCATAGAGGTTGACATGATGTAAATGCCTGGTTTGGCTGACTAATTTCGTAAGTTATTGACATATGTTGTGCCATTTTACTGAAATATAATTTAAAAAAATAAATAAATCTTCATGATTAAATTTCAGGTCAGACATGTCAACCGGAATCAACATTACCTTTTTTACATACGCTAGCAAGCTAATGTTGTTTTACACTGTTACACCTGGCAGTTATTGGGTGGTAATAATTTACAAAATCTAATCTTTGCAGAAGAACTAATTTGTGTGCTTCTACCTATTTTATTTCAGGAGTTTCAGCCATAAAAACACTTTTAATAGAACAATAGAACCGGATTATGCTGTGATTATTCACCAGTAGGCAACCACCAAAATACCACACGGAAAAGAATTTCAGTTGAGTCTACAGCTACTCTGTCAGTCACTGCACACAGCACTTTACAACCAGTCACTGAAAGAACCAAGCAGGCCTGCCTTACTGCACAATACACATCTTTGTCAAAACCTGACATTTTCAGTGTGTAGGTTGCTGCTCAGGGACTGTTGTTGTTGTAGTGAGGGAGATTTTGAGAACGGAAGGGCTGGGGGAACTCCAGGTGAAATACGTGGCCAATGGCAGGTTTATTCTGACAGTGTGCATCTGATGAATCACACTAAACACACTATAAAGCCTCTGTGGACGCTGAGAGTTTCCTACACTGGTTTAAGTCCAAACTCTCAGCGTCCGTCACTCTGACTTACAGCTTTCTATAAACCACTAACTATATGCTGCTGTGGCTTTATAGTTGATTTCCCTACAATGGCCTTGTTAAATATAAGAACTTTGCAAATAAGTTTTGTGTATGGGCTTTTATAGCAGGACATTTGAGCATTATCTCACACTGTTGTACTTGTTAATGCTCTCTGTATCTCGCAGGAGGACTTTATCTATCCTGTGCAATTCCCAGTAGCAGCAACAAAGCCTCATTTTTTGGCCTCTAGACCTCTAATCAGTCTCTTTACCAGATAAAGCTGAGAGTCTGAAACCAGGAAAATTAAGGCTGCAGTCCTTCGAGCTGCTGCTTGGCCCCCATAACTTGGCTTCAGAACAAAATGTCTTTTGAAGCCAGTTGCTGGTAGCGCTGTTCTCTACCACTGAGCTGTTAAAAATTGCTGCAGTGGACTGACATTTCTGTTCCAGGAATATAGGCCAGAAATTGAGTTTTGAAAGCTACTCTGTGAAGTCATTGGTATTGATCAGGGACCCTATCAGCCTTCTGTTGTTATGGTATGATTATTATTTTTGTTGGATCAGTAAATGGTGCTTACTTTCCAACACATTATAAACATGGAGGAAGGATGAAAAATTGATTGAAGCACCAGTGATGTGCCAGATGTAATCTACAATTAACCCTTTGAACTCCAATTATGTTTTCTTTGCTACTGTCATAGTTTAACTCACTGTGGGCTAATTTTTTCACTGCAATATAAAGTCCTGCACCTCTATGGAATTATAAAAAACACTAATTGCTTTGATAACTTGTGCTTCCATTTTCCAAGTGCCCAAATGTGTTATCAAGACTGGAAAACAAATGGAGGCTGCTAGAAATCTTTAACTATTTACATTTTTACAGCCTCAATAAACCAGGCGTTTTTCACACTACTCTGCACATCAACTCTCCAAAGATATTTCACCATGCTGAATGTATCGTTTAACAACTTGTGGACAACTTGCTCCTCTGTATACTGTTTTTGATGGTCGATGCTGCTAAAGTACGTTTTATTTTCCTCATAATCTCTCTAACTATGCTTGTCTGCTTTCGACTCTGTGTAAACACTGTCTGCGATTCAGCCAAAAAGTCCCTAAATTTTGCTCATGTGACTGTTGGTCAGAGCTAAGTCACTCATGGCTTCTTTGTTCTGCCAAGGAATGCAGAATATTTTGCTTTTTACAGAAATTGTTATGTGTGAAGCGTTTATTTTTGGCGAATTTTGAAATGAGTAAAGTGAGTTTGATGACATAACACAATTTCTAGCTTACATTTGGTTAATTCCACAGACTGAGCTGCACATGATGAGTTCAAGGACCATCTGAAAGTTTCTGGCTGGCTTTGATAAATGGTGTTATTTTGAATTTTATTTTCAAAGGTAACATGCCTTTCAAACCTGCAGGCTAGTATTGGGGTTGAAAGGGTTAATATGGTGCCAAGATGAATTAGCAATGTAAAAGTTCTCATAAGTGGTCATAAATATTCTACGTCATACATGTTTTAAAAGACTGCTTAACATGAACTCAGACTCCTTTCTTTCATAAGCATGACGAGAACCAGAAATTGGATCATTTGTTGATTTGCCTGTAGTCCCTTTTAGTGGCATTTGATCTTAAAACAGAAAACAGAAATGGGAGTACTTTGAGTTTACTCCCAGATCAACCCAGTCATATAAAATGATGGAATCTGCAGCAGCCTGTTTAATCCTCGAGCATGATGGTTTGCTGTTGTTAGCATCTGCATTAAACTTCCTCTCCATCTCATTGTCTAAATAATCAAAGAACTTAATGAATCATGGAAACCCAGAGTAATAGACTAAATGTGAAGGAGGCTGCAATTGTAGATCTTTTCTTACAGAGTGCTCTTTGAGAAGAATGCTACATTTAGAGGCTTTTACATTTCTTGACAGAATACCTAAATGAGAATAAAAAAGCATTTTCTCAGTATTTTTTGTTTTGTTGTGCGTCTGTTTGCATTCCAGCCTGCAGCACAAAGAGAGTCTGTGATAGCCGCTTTAACAGCAGGATGATCGCTGCATTGTGGCATCTTTGAAGTCAAAACTTGTGACAAGAAAAGCACATGTCAGAGGTCTGAACAACTGAAACAATAGATTTTCCTCTAAGTCCTCCCTCTCTGTCTGCTTCTGTCTCCAGTCATTACTCCTCGTCTGATTCAAATGCTAATTCCGGCTCATTTGAGAGATTAATGTTTTGACTGATAACACATTGTGCAAAGCTGAATGACTCTACCTGGAATCGTTCTCTGAGTTGTAGGGGAAAAAACAATCTTTTCTACTTGTGTGAGTCATTATTTATGCTTTGCCACCTGAAATGGATTCATCTGTAGCTCGCGGAGCCCAGTTATTGCGCGTTTTTAGTATTTCTGGAGCAACAAAGTTCTGGTTTCTTTGCCTTTCTGCTGGATTTGAACCTAAGTTACTCTATCTTTTTTGGAAGTCGCCGTGGCCTAGTTTCCCTGCCTCGTATTTTCACAGGAATATCTTCACTTAATGCTGCTTCTAAACAAGATTTTATTCTCCCTGCTTGTCAAGCGCGCCCACACGTTGCTCCACTCCACAGCTGGAGCAGTTGTACTCTGAATTTTTTATTTTTTGTGGCCACTTGGTTTCCTTTCCAGGAATAAATGCGTGTCATAGTAGGAGCAAAAGTGAGTAGTGTGAGGAGTATTTCTGGTATTTTGGTGAAAGAGATATGTGAAGAAAATCCTCAGTAATTCAGCGTAATATAAGGTTGGTTACGTTAAAGTATGTTATAATATTGTTCTAATATTTGTCTTAAACACAAGTGTATAGAGGCATTTTATGATATTGTATAAGCAACTGCAACACCAACATTCTGTTGATATTTGAACGTCTTAACAGCATTTATTATGTTCTCATTAAATCCCCTTTTAAAAAATATTTCAAGTAGGTCATGTTAAGTATGAAAAACGTGATCTCAAGTTTTTTCAGATAGAAAATTCCACCATTCAGTATTCAAATATCTTCTGGTCGGGGGCAAACCAGCAATAAAAAGCAGCCAGTTTAATACAGGGAATTCAAACTGACACAGGTTGTTTGTTGATTAAAAAATCTTTACTTGTGTTAATGAAATGTGTTAGACTAATAGGTGGAGTAATTAAACTAATTTTCCAAGGTTTTCATTTGTTTGTTTGCACAAAAAGCTGAAAATTCAAGGCTGAATTAAGTGAATGACCTCCTGAAACCTCATTTGACTTAATAGCAGCTTTTATTATCAGAATTATTTAAAAACATTGCAATGCAACGATAAATACCTTGAATGAACCTGATCGTATGAACAACATGCTGCAGTTTCACCTTCCATCTAAATGCATCTCTTTTTGTTCTACCTCCATCACCTTCTTCTCTTGTTCACCTGTTTAGATTGTTGATTATTTAAGAAGAAGAAGAAAGAAGAAACCTTTACTGTCACAAATACATTTTTACAGCATTGTGAAATGTAGTTTTTTTTTTTCCGCATATCCCAGTTGGGGTCAGAGCTCAGGGTCAGCCATGGTACGGCGCCCCTGGAGCAGGAAGGGTTAAGGGCCTTGGGGTTCGATCCTCTGACCTTCTGATCAGTAGCCCAGGGACTTAACCGTTGCGCCAACACTGCCCCCACCACTCTTTAACTTTTTATTGTGGGACTGGACAGCAAATTATATATGGCTTATAAGCTATAGTCGCAGATCTTCTCTTTAGATCCATGAATCAGCAACAAGTGATCGATCCATTTACAGAAACACTTTCAGTCATATGCTTTTAGCTGTTATGGTAACTGCTACCTGCTATTATGTGTTCCACTACAGCTAAGATATCCTCTTTATTATCTGTGACTTATATATAGAAAAACACCAGCCTGAACAAGACTGGCCCAACCTGTGGCACATTCTAGTCACTTTGGAATCTAAAAATGAAAATCAATTAAAATCTAAAAGCTTTAAAAACAGAGATCTGCATTTTCAGGTTATATTCATTCAGGTCATGATCACATCTGCATTCAGGCCAAGGTTTGATTTGTTGCACAAGTCATTCTGTCTGAGGTGTTGTCTGTAAATAATAAGTAAATATGCACTAGTAAGCTGCTAGACTTGTTTCTGTGTTTTTATTTTTTAGTATTACAACAAATGGAGTGCCATCGTCATCTTTCTGTTTGGTTTTTCTGTGTTGAAATGTATTTTTATTTTTTGGAACAAATGCGTTTTGAGAGTGCAGCTTTTGGCTCTTGGCATTTTCTGTTTCGTAAACTGGAAGTTTTTGTGTTTGTGTAAAGCATTCTCAAAATGGGTGTTTTGTTTGTGACAACATTCAAGCAATTGTGGGGAAAAGCTGTAATTAAAGTGGAATAATAATAATATTATCTGAGGGGCTAAAGGGCTGAAGTTATTCCATGCAAAATGAAGTAATTTGTTAACTTGCTCAGCGCTGTGGAGACACTCTCAGCTCTGAGAATATTAACAGTGATTTTTATAAATATTCCAGTTCTCCACATTAATTAAGCTGACCTTTCGGTGATGATTTGCTCTAACAGATACAAATCAAATCTTCCAATAGTTTCTAAATCATACTCAGAGTGCTGTTTCACTTGCATCAATTTGGACTGTCTCAGCAGGCTTTTTTGTACTTAAGTACTGGTTACAGATGACATTAACACATAATGAAATATTTGAAGTGCACATTTTATGGTTTTTGGTCTCCCCTTTGCTTTAGTGTCTTATTTAGCTTTTATGTGCACGTAAAAGATCTGCAAACTTCCAAAGAGAATGATTCTTTTCCACAGAAAACACTGCTTTTCACTTGCCTGAAACATCTTATTGGCACTCCAGGTGTTTTTTTGCAACTATGTACAGCCTGCTCTCAAACAGTCCACTATTACTTCCTTGCTACAGCTGCTTCTGCTAACTCTAGAATGTCTCTGATATGAGCAAAAGCACGATCAATGTTCTGTTATCAGCTGCAAGAATGAACACAAAAGTCTTCATGCACTCCCAGTATCTGAGAAACTTAAGACCAAGTGGATTGATTTTAATTCTGATGTCCCCACAACAATAGGAAAGTCCATGTAGGTTTAGTGTTAGCTCGCTGCACGGGTAATGTGGCTAGCGTTAGCATTAGCTCTGATTATAACCCCAAAGGTCAGAGCTTAGTGGAAATTGTACAGAAACAGATTTGATGCCAATAAAAAGGGACTTGTTGTGTTTTCATCTCACCTTTTGTTCTATGGTGAAAACAAAGTTTAACCTAAGTTCAATTTTGCTTTTTGTTATCCTTCCTTGACAGTACCCATTTGAAAAACAAATGGTCACGATGCATTTATTGTTGAAAATGGTAATGCTATCTCGTGAAAACATTGTGCATCTTGTAATGTAGCAACTTCTGCAGGAGTCACATTTTGTTGTGGATCAGATTCTGGGATTAAAGTGGGGATGTTGAACTCTGGGGTTTTGTTGTCAGCCATCAGTTCTCAGAGGATGATGCATGAGGCAGTGGTCTTAAAGAGAAAGAAGCTAAAACAATGCGTAGATTGTGAGAAGAGGTGCTGTGGCCTCTGTACAGTATGAGAAAATCAAAGTGCTTCTTAAAGATTACAGCAAGTAAACATTTCTTATAGTAGTAGACCCTGAAAATAATAATATGAGCCTGTGAATAAACATAATAGGAGCTCTTCAACATGTTCGTGGAAATATAATTTTGCCATTACAGCTTGCAATTTTAATGTAGTTTTACAAAACCCAAAACTTTTTCAAACATTTCAGTTGCTTGTGAGCTGCATTCAGATGTGGACTTGGTTCAATCCAGGTGTCCCTCAAGGTTTAACCAGGTCTAAAGATAAAAGGGAATCGGTGATTATTGTTGGTGCTGCAGATCAAACTCAAGGCCAGAATGTCAGGAAGGTGGAGTCGTAGTGAGGAGAGGCATGATAACGCATAAATATGGAGTTAACAGCATATTTTTACAGTCAACTCTGGAAGTTATTAAGTAGGTGTGAATGCACAGTTTTGGCCAAAATATTAATCATGATTATTAGTTCTTTATATATTTCACTGCTGTCGATTCGATGTTGTGCTACATTCCGGCTAATTTCAGCACATCTCCTTTGGGCAATGAATAGAATTGTAACCAAAAAACCCCAAACCTGCTTATCAATAGACACTGCGGTTTACCGATGGGCCTTAAACACCTCACCTCCAGGCTACAGTAGAAGCTAGCTAGTCAGCTGTGCACAGAGAAGCTTCTAGTCTCCACTCAGTTACTGCGGCTCAGACAGGTGTGAGACCAAGAATTAGTCTGAAAAGCATGAAATAAGGTGTTCCAGTGTGACTCAAGTGAATCTGTGAGCAGAGCAAAGCATTTTAAACATCAATATTGCAGTTAATCATGTTCATTTGAATGTTGGGAGACAAAATTGTGATTAACAGTCAATGAATTGTGCAGCCCCAGTGTGATTGTTTGCACTGTAAATAGTGTCAGATGCAGCCCTTAACAAATTTTGATGTCGGGAAGGTATGAGGGGATCAGATTTCTCTTTTAATCATTCAACAATCATGTCTGGTATACACCAATCAGGCATAACATTATGACCACCTGCCTAATATTGTGTTGGTCCCCCTTATGTGGTCATAATGTTATGCCTGATTGGTGTAGTTGTCAACAATGAGCTCCTCTAGAAATCATAAATACTGAATAATGTTTGATTTACTGGTTCACAGATTTTGATCATTTTTACCTTGTACATAATTGAATTGTTCAGCATCACTGCAACGAAAAT
>OMNN01024672.1:0-16554 GCA_900302755.1 Chromis chromis
GGACTAACAGACTGAAAAACAGCTTTTTCCCAACAGCTGTAAGGGCGCTAAATAACTCTTAACTGATATACGTGCAATACACTGATTCAACTGACACTACCTCTGTGCAATATTCATTCATCCATCCATCCCCCTGCAATATCCACTTGTTAAATAGTGTTTTTATATATATATATATAGTTTTTCTGTTCTTTGCACTGAATGGCCTGCACCTTACTTTTTATTGCACTTGTTGCAATGACAATAAAGCGAATCTGAATCTAATAAATAAATTACAGTTTGTCTACCAACAAATCAAATGAACAGCCTCTATCAACAGTGGAACAATAACTTTACAGTCAATTAACAACTATTTTTTTTCAACAGAGCTGAATATATGCAGTTAACAAGAAATATAATAAATGATCATCAGGGCCGCTTGAAAATTTAATCTCCAGTCCACATCTGGACACAACTATCATCTCTTCTGTCTCATGATTCACACTAGCAGACATGCTAGCAGCTGGGGTCTACCGTCTTTATGCCACCAAGTTTTTTCTTTTTTATTTAAACAACATACCCACCTTCAAGTGAAGCACGAGCCTCTTCTTGTTTGTACTTTTTCTTACTTTTGCTAGCTCCCGAATCGTACTGACGTTTGGAAGCCACCTCTCTCTCTCTCTACCTGCAAGCAACTGCCTGCCAGCGCATCTGACCGCTGATTGGTCAGATGCTGATGCTTCGCGCTGTCAATCATTGCGTCTTTTTTTTCTCTCTCCTACCTCAGGCTGACTTGGTGGCGCTGCTCTACGCGCCTCTCGGCACAATACACGCGCATCCTTTGCGCATGTATTGTGCCGACTCGGCACAATACATACATAATAAATATTAACTGACGTGACGTCCCATTGGCCATCAGCTTTTGGGGGCCCCCTAGTGGCTCGGGGCCCTACGCAACCGCGTAGGTTGCGTATAGGAGGAAACGGGCCTGATTGTAGGGCAGCAAAAAATGTAAAAGTTCTACATTATTAAAATGAGTTGTCTTTTTAAAGAAATAGACCAAACAGTCCAGTATACTTCTATGAACTAAAGGCTTTTTATGGTTACTTTGATCTAACATTTATTTTCGTTTCACACTAAAAATAGTTCCCAGTGGAAAAATCTCTTCTCTAATGTATTTGTAGCCAATAATGTTCTTTTCCCAGGTGGAGTTAAGCAGGACCACCCACACGGGGACAGGGATCTACTCGTTCTAATAATATGTCTACACTACAACAGTATATTTATCTCTACTGTCTGAAAATCATCTCTATCTCTCTCTACTTGGCTCTTCTCTCCATCTTGGCCCCTTGTCCTCCTTTTCCATCTCTTCTCCTCTGCTTGAAAAGGCCTTCAGAGTTTAACCCCGACCACCCAGGGTGTGACTGGGAGGCCTGCTGTGGACAGTTACCAGCTGCTGGTGGCCGTGGTGGCCTCAGTGACTGTCACCTGTGTGACCGTACTGTTGGCACTGCTGGCTCTTTTCTTCATCAGGAAGACGCTGCTCAACCGTCGGCGAACGTTCACCTACCAGTCTGGATCGGTGAGAAGGCACCAATATTTTTCTTTCAATTTCTGAATCGGAATTTTGGAAAACTGACGTATTTACTCAGTTGTGGTTGTCCATTGCAATTTATGTAACAATGCTCCGTTCAGAGAGCCTGGTCTTTGTATTTTTGCTGACTTTAGACCGTTTTCGTCACCAGGGTGAAGAAACTATTCTGCAGTTTAATTCAGGAACTCTGACTCTGACACGAAGACCTAAGCCCACACCAGAGCCTCTCACCTATCCGATCCTGGAATGGGAGGACATAAAGTTTGAAGATGTCATTGGAGAGGGCAACTTTGGCCAGGTCTTTAGACTCTTAATTAATGCACATTCTGAACATGTCACATGTTTCTCCCGTAGCTGCAGTGCTTTTTGCATAGACTCAAACATTTGAGCTAACAACAGTTTCAAAATCAGGTCATCAAAGCCATGATCAAGAAGGACGGCAACAAAATGAGCGCAGCCATCAAGATGCTGAAAGGTAAATATGGCACACATTCATTTAAAGGTAGAGTATGCAATTCTGATCCAATACACTCTGTCCAATTCAGTGACTATTTCCTAATGGTTAGCCCGCTGTGCATTCGGTATGTTTGCTGAAAAAATGGTGTTCATACACAGCCCTGGCCAGAGGCATAATAGGGGTTCTTATATCCTGGTGATCTTTAGAATTAGAATTATGGCTCTCTCCCCATTCATTGAGATCGTGGCTGAAGCGACTGCCCAGGGTCATTACCAAGGTGGCTGCCCAGTGGCCAGACCTTGCCTGTAAGGACTTTGACCTGATTCTGTAACTGTGGCTCAAACTGTTTACTATTCCAGTGTATCCTGTTCATGCTTATGCTTGTGCACGTTCATGCTCAATCACAGGAGAGTGAGAAAGTAAGGGGGAGGGGAGATGGGGAGAAAGGAGGCAGTGGGTGCGAGCGGGGATGGTAAATCTGGGGCATGTTAACTATCTAAAAATGCAAACTTGCTAAAAATCAACAAGCTTTCTCCCCAATCAGAGACTTCACTTTTGAGCGCTCACAAACATGTACAGTATAGACACATGTATCTCATACGAGCCCACTGACCCACAGAGCACAGCCAAAGCCGGTGTAGTACACGCTCTGACTGATGTGAAAACTTCATTTCAAAGACGCCGGATGAAGATTGCTTTGCTTGCACTTTGTTTAACGATGCTGTGCATGCTGTTCCTCCTGCAGAGTTTGCCTCGGAGAATGACCACAGAGACTTTGCAGGGGAGCTGGAGGTGCTGTGTAAACTAGGCCAGCATCCCAACATCATCAACCTCATAGGAGCCTGTGAGAACAGAGGTGAGTGAGCGACATCTAGTGGTGGTATTGAGGAGCAGCAGTTCACAAGTCACATAAAGTCAGTTTACTAGCTTGCTCAAGAGCGTTGGTCAGTTGTCATAGAAATAGGTGACAACTTCAGATGCTTTCATGATTTAATCCATAGCCTATATAGATATTGCACTGTCAAAATCAAAATTATGGTGAGTATTATTTCTAATATACTGTATGTCACTATCAAAGGTCTTTATCAAGGACTGAATATCCTGAGCAGATTCCAGCTCTATCTGTGCTTATTCAGCTCATTCCTCCCCAGCATTGTACTTGAACAGGTTAAATTCTTCTTCCATCCATCCCATCTGACTCTTAGTCATCTGCACCTGGAAAGCACCAGATTGTGTCCAATTTAAATAACGTTTGTCTGCCAGAAGCATTTGTGCTATCACGTTTGTTTGATTTGTCCATGCGCCTCACAACTAAACTGCTGTGGCATGTATTTATGTATTTGTACAAGGTTTCCTTGGACCCACTTCTTACCGCGAAGGATCAGTTTTCACCAACTACATACAGTGGTTTCTAAAGTGAATAATTGAATTACTTTTGTTTGATCAAAGATGGATAACGTGAGAGAGGAAGTCTGCTGTGTAAAGTACATCAGTGAGGACATTACAAAACCAAATAGGCCTTGAAAAATAAACATCTGACTAATTCAGTGTGTCTCTGCAGCGGTCTCACTTTCAAGTAGCACTTTACTCTGAAGACCTTCACTTCACAGTGTTTACATGTGTTGGTCAACTCAGGTTTATTCAGTGATACGAGCACAAAACAGGTAGACACCTTCACTACAGTAGCAGAACCCAACGTGTGTGATTAGTATAGTTTTAAACAATCATATAGATGCTTACAGATATATGTTCACACAGGTATTTATAGAAATCTGCATTCTTCAGTCAGTGTCATGAAAAGAGCAAAAGACAAGGGAGGGGGTGAGGACAAAGGAATGTTATAGGGAGGGAGGAAAGCAAATAAGTATAAATGTTAGAAGATTAGACAGTAATGAAGGGAGGCGATCAAGGAGAAGTCCTAAATCCTTCCAGGGAGTAATATTTCTTTCTCATGCAATTTGCACGTGTTCTTTCTGTGCTGCCTCCCATTTTGCTTTGAGTAATCTCTAAGGGAGAAGCTCTTAAAAGGGATTTCATTGCAAAAGAAAAAGTCACTGGCACAAGCTGTTATTCAATTGCTCTTTTGGGAATTTGGGGAGTTTTCTGCCTCAATTTTTTTAACATCTGCCTATAATTTTTGTGAAATGGGTGATATCGTGGAGTTTCTCATTCACTTTCTCATCTTACTGCGATCTGGAACAAATTTACTCCCATTCTCATGTCAACATACTGGAGGATTTAGGTGTGTCCTAGAGGAATTCAGCAGTGAACTGCTGAGTGATAATAGAGGAGGAGGGAATGAACAGGGGAGATATTTGATAGATTCTCAAATGTCAAGAGGAAGATAAATACGCCCTGCATGAAGGAGATGATTTATCACTGTTTCGTTTTGAGAAAATGTTTTGGAAAGAAGTTGCTGTAGGACACGTAGGATGTCCTTGAAGAACCAAGTTCTCGTTGTTCCTAAGTAACATAACTGTATAATGCTCCAGTTCTTTGAGCAGTCTGTCCATCAGCCCGTTATTGTTTCCTTCCACATACGGTTCTCAGTAATTGTGTTGGCGCTCTCCCTGGTCCTGGTGAAATCAACATGAAACCCCTCCAACAGCTACAAATGACTCATGACCTGTAGGAACTCTGGCTTTGGCTTTATCAACAAGCTTCAGCCATCTGGTGGAGCTCTCTGAAGATTTTACAAAAGCTCTGGTCTCCCTCTGATGTGTCAAAACCGAACTGTTGAAGGCCAAGTCCTTCACCGGCAGGAGCTGGGTCTCCTGCTGGGCTAATGCCAGCAGGACAGCGAGGCCACAGTCGCAGTGTTTGGATAAACTAAGACGATATTGTCATTGTAATAGCCTGGCTGAGGTACTAACAACTTGTATAAAGAGAAGGTGAAATGTTTATTAGCAGGAGCCATGGCCTCTTTTAAGGACTGTGAGACTTTACAAGCATTTCAATTCATCAAATAAGTGCTGGAAAACGTGCAAACTATCTAAGAACAATCACACAGTGTCCTTATAAACTGCCACTTGTGCCCCTCTGTCTCCTGCAGGTTACCTGTACATAGCCATAGAATACGCTCCCTATGGTAACCTGCTGGACTTCCTGAGGAAGAGTCGAGTGTTGGAGACTGACCCTGCCTTTGCAAAAGAGCACGGTACTGCTTCCACCCTCACCTCCCAGCAGCTCCTGCAATTTGCTGTGGACGTGGCGACTGGGATGCATTACCTCAGTGACAAACAGGTAAGAGGAGGAACAGTGTGTACATGTGGCTGCTGGTCTTTGAGTGAATGTTTACATTCTCTAAACATGATTTTACATCTGATCCCAAATTCTCTTCAAGTTGCCTTTTGGCAGTTGGTGTTGTGATTACAAGACATTTGGTTTACAGAATTGTTTTTAGATATGTTTGGAGCATTGAGAGAGATATTTTATCTTGTTTGAGATATTTCATTGTGCAGATATTACAGCATCAGGCAATTAAATAGTAAATATTGCATTTTACAATGAAAAACGTTCCTGTTCATCTTACTGTCTGTTGACCTATGTTGTAGTATTATATTGAGTAAACTATTTAAGAACTCTAATTTCTTTTTAAACACAGTATAATTCCTAATTTTGCTTTTCTCCTCCACTCTCCTGGCACTAGTTCATTCACAGGGATTTGGCAGCGAGGAATGTTCTTGTAGGGGACAGCCTTGTGGCCAAGATAGCAGACTTCGGCCTGTCCCGCGGTGAGGAAGTTTATGTTAAGAAGACAATGGTGAGTAGTGGGGTCATGTGCAGTTTCACTGTTTTCAGAAGTTTCAGAGTCTGTTTTGATTGCAGCCAGCTGAGGAAACTAGTTGTTTGGGACACAAGTACGTCTGTACTGCATGAATTTTTACTTTAATAAGAGAGGATTGCACCAGCTGTCGTAATGCACACGCTTCTCACATGCTGAAAACAGTAACTAAAAGTTTTTATTTGAAATAGCAAAAGACAAATGAGCTGTAAAGACAAACTGTCACAGACATTTACCAGCGGATTGCTGCACATGATGTAATTTTGTGTTAGCACGGTGTAATATCTTCAATCTGTCAGACTCTTATCGGCCATACAAAGGTTATTCAGTCATTAAAATATTAGACATTTGATAGTTTTTCCATAAAACACCATTCAGATATCAACTGATCTGACAAGAGAGACCAACTGTAGAGGGCAGTCATGTGTAAATATGTCAACTGTAGCATAGTGTGTAGTGGTAGTAGAACAGAACATTGATCTATGTGGAACCAGATCACAATAAGAAATGATGGTAAAATACAGATTTAATCAGTTTTTTTAATGTCTTATTCCTTTGTTATGTTTTCAACACTGTGAAACCCCAAATCTGCCAGCAGGTTTAAAAGGCATGTTGTCTTGAAAAGTCACCATAATGACACAATTTATCAGAGCCAGAAACTGTGAAAACAGAAATATATATATAGACTTTCTGGTGGTCTTTAACTCATCATTTGTGATGTGTGGGTTTTATGTTGGAAAAATGAACAGTATCTAAGCATAGAATTGTAATAATCCATCAAAATCACTTAAAATTTTGAAAAATAAAAAATAAAGCATTTGCTCTAATCAGATTTCGTAAAAAACTAAATTTTGCAGTCCTCTGCAACCGTGCAATCATTAGTGACTCAGCAACGGTCCTGTGACAAAAAAAATCAGGGATTTTCATCTGGACTGGGCTGAACTGCAGGCAGTGTTTACACAGAGGAGAGAGGAGAAAAGTATGGAAACAAATAAAAAATGTAAGTAATAAAATATCTTATAGCAAATGAAGTCTCATTTTTCTAGTGTTTGTAATACCTGAGGATACTTGGAAAAATGTTGCACACACACATTGATTCCTTTCATATTAAAAAAAGAAAATCATAGAAGTGCAACTTTTCATTATGCTGTGTCAATAGAGGTGCAAGACTTTATAGTGCAAAAACTGAGCCTACAGTGAGTGAAAATGAGACAGGAGCAAAAAAACTGCTTGAGGGTTAATACATAGAATTTGACTCTTCACATGTGTGAACAACATGATACTGCATGTCATCATATATACAGCACAAGGTTTGACATGAATGTGTTGTTTGGCTTTCAGGGGAGGCTGCCGGTTCGCTGGATGGCCATTGAGTCCCTGAACTACAGCGTGTATACGACCAAGAGTGATGTGTGAGTTACTGTATTAACTCAACTAAATACAGACTTAAACTATTGCACTCACTGCAACAGGTGGAGTTTTTCAGGGCAGGCCAGGTTTACATTGTTTGTCACATAGCAGCTTACATATTTTGTCTGCATTTGAAGCACATGCTGTCTGTAATACAATAACCAACAGCTCATTATAATCATAATTCTTCCTTCTCATTCCTTCTTTAGTATCACAGAAACCTTATTAGAAACATTTCAGCTTCTAGTGAAGTTTGGATGTTGTGCACCACAGAGTGCCTTGCCACAGAGAACAACAAATCATACCTCTGTCAGTAGCGGAGTGATAACAGTGTGCTGTGAAACTGATAAGCACAACCAGGAAGCTTTGGGTACAACTTAGCAGACAGACAAAGACGTTGGTCTGTCAACTGGAGCCTATTTATACACAGCAGAGAGGGAGCGAGAAGAGCGCAGGACAGCTAACGGAAGAAGTGCGATGGCTGCCCGTAGAGTCAGAGAGTTGTAAACATTACTCACATAGTAAGATGTGAGCTAGCGTGCGACACAGTGCAGAAAAGTAAAAAGAGAAAGGACAAAAGAGCAGACTGACAGCACAAACAACACTTGTCTGCTAATCTGATCTACCACACAGCATTGTGACATATGAAACTGGTGCTGCTTCTTTTCAGAGAAATTCGCTAATCAGATTGCAGGAAAGATGGTGGTTTCATGTTGTTGTTCTTCTGTTTCCGTGTTGAAAAAAGTCTGCATTTTTACCATAAAAGATAAAATATTATCATATCATTCTTGTTCTTTTAATTTGATGATCTGCATTTTCATTTGGACTCATACATTTTTCCTATGACATGTATTGTGAAAATTTGTAAAAACACTTTGCAAGGCACCAGATATGATCAACAAAATCAACATTTGTGTTCAGGAGTCGATAATGAAACCTTCGTCTTCTCTTCTCATCTCCCATGAAGTCTTATCTATGTTACTAAGATTTCTGTGTCGTCTCTGTATCTTCTCTCCCAGGTGGTCTTTCGGTGTTCTCCTCTGGGAAATTGTAAGCTTAGGTAAGTAAGAATAAAGTGTAGCATGATGGCTTTTAGCATAGAAGCTTTACCGTCTATTTCTGTATTAATTTGTAATACTGAGTACATTATGTCTTATAGGCTAAAGTTCAGTGTCTGGTTCCATATTTCAACACTCGCTTACTTAAGGGAAATTCCTACGAATGTGTTACGAGGGCTTTTGTGGTTAAACTGATGGTATCAATGGTGACGATTGCTATCACTGTTTCACTCACAATCATTGTCATGATCTTATTGTCTAAAAAGTTTAAACAAATCTCTGAAACAATTTAAATTATTTGACGTAAAATTCTAAAAAATGATATATAATTACATATGAATCAAGAAATAAGATAAAACAAGGTTCAGTATAAGTTTACCATTATGATCAGTAGTATAGCAGCATATCTACTGCAGTTTTTGTCTGTAACTACCCTGTCTCCAAAAATATATGGGACAATAAACTTCACCTTATAGTCTTAGGTAATTTTATGACTCATTAAAAACTTTTTAATAAACTTTTCTTTAATATTATTCAGTAATTTGTAAATACATTATGTTAAAGTCTGTGTCCGGTCATTAATGAAACCCCTAAAAACCCATCTCTGTTTATTAAAGTTACATATTTAGAAGTTTTTTTCCATAAAAATAATCCTTCATGCCTTATTGTGGCTTAGATGTAACTTTACACTGTAACACGCAACACAATGGCAAGTTATAAAATATTTATTGAATATTGAACTTAGTCAATCATACATGTTCAAACTGGAAGCTGATTCTGCAGAAGAATGATGATACATAAAGTCCCACCCTGCAAGCTGACAGGACTGGTTCCTGACATTATGAAACCCTGGAAGTCTGAATCTGTGTTTTGAGACTGTCATCAGAACGCTGCACTTTCAAGGTGGAAATACTCAGCCATGGCATTGACTGCTTATTTCACTCATGAAATGTCTTCTAGCATATAAAAAACAGGTACTTCTGCACAGAAAAGCCTGTGTTAAAGCTTTAGTTTTGGTTGAGGAAGAGTTGGAGTCACTTGTGTAGTTTTGCAGCACTGCTCATTGTGAGTAAAGCTTGAGAAAACACAGCTTTTGCATTTTTGAAGACATGCTTCTAAGAAAAATGTTAACAGACTGAATGCCAGCACCTCTTTCACATCTGCCAGGACAGAGCAACATAAACTTTTCATAGTGTGAAATTCTGCGTAATTTAGTGTTTTCTCACCTTCTTACATGTATGTGTGTGTGTGTGTGTGTGTGTGTGTGTGTGGGTGTCAGGTGGTACACCATACTGTGGGATGACGTGTGCAGAGCTTTATGAAAAACTACCACAAGGCTACAGGATGGAGAAACCCAAAAACTGTGATGATGAGGTGTAAGTATGCAGTATTTTGTTGCAAGTGATTATCTTCCTTACATCTCTGTTACCACGTTCATCTATGTTTCTGTCTTTGTGCAGCTATGAGCTGATGAAGCAGTGCTGGAGGGATAGGCCCTATGAGAGACCCCCCTTCTCTCAAATCTCTGTCCAACTCAACAGGATGCAGGAGGCCAGGAAGGTAATGCCTCATCCATACCATGTCAGCAGAAAGAGAGGAATACAAAAAAACATCCTGTTGTTCTCTTTAATCCAATTCAGGTCCATTCAAATGCATTTATGTAGTGCCAAATCTCAGATAAGTCATCTCAGGGCGCTTTACATTGTAAAGTCATCTTCAAGTATTAGAGTGACAGACCAGAGAATTCCAAACTGAGCAGTATATGGTGGAAGTGGGGAGGAGAAACTCACTTTTATAGACAAAAACCTCCAAGACTCAGGGTGGGTCACCATCTGTCTCGACTGGTTGGGGCAAGAGGAACAGGTTGGTGAGGCCAGTCACTTTAACAGCAATCAGATGTACCTGCAGAAATGTATAGGGAAAGAAGGGTTAGAGAGAACAAAGCACAAACTACAGGAGAAAGAATACTTAGAAAGCAAATCACTAAAAAAAAAAAAAGGCAAATAAGTATTTAAAGAGTGAAAGAGAGGAGAGTAGAGGAGAGGTACTCAGGGCATCATGGGAGGTAACCCAGCAGCCCAGCAGCCTAACAGATAGTTGGAGTCACTATAGTCCGTTCTAAAGATAAGCTTTACCATAAATGAAAGTTTTAGGTCTAATCTTAAAAGCAGAGAGGATGTCTGCCTCCTGAACCCAAACTGGGAGATGATTCCACAGGAGAGGAGCCTGATAGATGAAAGTTCTGCCAGACAGTCTGCTTTTGGGAACTCTAGGAACCACAATTAAACCTGCAGTCTGAGAGCAAAGTGCTCTGTTGGGATATATGCTACTCATAGGTCTTTAAGATATTATGGAACTTGGTCATTAAGGGATTTGTATGTGAGAAGAAGGATCTATTCTGGATTTTACAGGGAGCAAATAGAGAGAAGCTCATCTGGGAGACACATGATCTCTCTCACTGTTCCTGTCAGAACTCTCACTGCAGCATTTTTGGGTCAACTGGAGGTTTTTCAGAGAGAAAAACTTCATAATCAGGCTTTACAATGGGTCATCCAAGAAGTAACAAAAGCATTTACTGATTTTTCCGGATCACTCTGAGATAGCATGTTCCTAATTCTGACAATATTGTGTAGGTGAAAGCAGGTCGTCCCCGTTCTAGAGACTTATTTTATGTATGATTTAAGGTCATATTCTGGTTTAAAAAAATAAAAATAAAAATAAAACTCTAAGGTTTCCCACTCGAGGCTAAGGCAGTGCCATCCAGAGTAACTATCTAGTTAGATAGTGTGATTCTGAGATGCTTAGAGCCAAATACAGTAACTTCAGTTTGAATTTAGAACATTACAGGTCATATACAGTAGGCCTTTATGTGTGTAAAACATTGCTTTTTTGTTTCATCTGGTTTCATAGATACACATAGCTTGGTGTCATCTACATGGCAATGGAAATGAATTTGGGGGTTTTCAGACACTGATGTAAGATGGGATAAGATGGTCACATCTTTGGTAAAATCACAGTCATAGCAAATAATTAGAAATGTAGGTTGAGATACAGTTTTACTCATCAAGTTGCTGTAAGAGTTTCACTATTGGTATTACACAGATCATTCTGATTTTGCTGGGAGGTTAAAAAAACTGCACTTCTTCAGTGAAAACCAGAAGGGTCTGTAAATGAGAACTGGTTCTCAGTTTACTCACCTGGTTGAGTCACCTAATGAAGCTGAAGTTAAATTGATGTTGATTAAAGCACGTTTTACAATACAAAGCAAAGCAGTACAAGTCTGACATTTGGACACATTTTCTTAGTTGTTACTGACAAAGATGGCGCACCACTGGACTTTATTGTGATACATGTACAAGGTATTGATATACTGATTTAAACGGGCACAAATCTGGAATCTGGGCTGAGGTGACACCCGCTCTGTTGTCGTCAGTCGGAAGAATGATTTCCTCCAAAGAAAACTTCTTCCTGCACATGTCAAATAAGATACTATCGAGAAATGTATGAAATCCATTCTTACTTCTAAAACAAGGTCTTTTCCCTGTGGGTCACTCTATATTGTGCAGGCGTAGTTAACAGAAATTACCTGTTACCCATTGACGTGAATGTTTTTTTTCCCATTTTCACTTTTAAATCACCAACTTCCATCCATCTTTTCAGGCTTATGTAAACATGGCTCTCTTTGAGAACTTCACCTATGCTGGGATCGATGCCACGGCTGAGGAGGCCTGACTACCAGCCCCCCCAGGCCCTAGCATGCCACGTAGCTCCAAGAGGAAGTCACGAGGAAAGTCGCCCCGTTACTGCCACCTCCCTGCCACTAAACGCCAAGACAGGAGGAGTAGACGCTCCACCACAACCACCCAGCTATAGGTGGAGGACTGTGAAAGGACACTGTATGGACGTATCACAGGCATTAGATGTGGAGTATGGCTGGGCCCTCGATGGAGAGATGCGACTCCTTCAAACCTTTCTGGAAATATGGCCTCCTACCACAATAAAATAAAAGAACTGTCTCAGAAAGAAAGACACAGCATTGTACTTCTTGCTTCTACAAAGGTTACAATGGTGGACCTTTTTCTCTGAGCACCGAGGAAAAGTGACAAACATGGAGCTATGTGACTTGCTGAAACACCACAGGGTCTGTGGGGTGTCAACGCTGGAATTTTCTCTCCCTTGCTCTAAATGGAGATGAAAAACTTTTCAAAGGACACAGAATGGATCCCATTCAAGTTCTCAAACAATCTGAGAGTGAACCAAGACTTACTTAAAATGTAGCACTTAAAGCAGCCTCATTTGTGCCATCTGTGTCTATTACTATTTGCCTATCACTGCCATGTGAATGTAACTACTACTGTATGTATTCTGCCTCATTTTAAAGAACATATAGATGTATAAAAGCCTCCTATTCGAATGTAGTCAGAGTTACAGCCTGGTTTAAATGCAACCCAGGTAGATATTCATGTGTTGTGTATGCAAGGTTCCACCACAAGAGTAGTTCTTTGGAAAATTAAATGAAAAACTAATACAGGGCAGAGGCACTGCCACTCTACCAGCTATCGCCTTTATAAATTACCTTTAACACTATGCAATCTAACATTAACGGTAATATATCCACCGTGTGAGAATGTACAGTATGTGTTCATTAACTGGTTTGTTGAATAAAGGTGTTGCGTGGTGACTGGTCTCATCACCACAAGTAGTTCAGCTTCATTTGCAGGTATAATGACACTGATGTGTTTTGCATTAATGATGTTGACAATTATTTTGCTGTGTTGTGTTGGACTGCTGACCCACTTAACAGTAAACACGGTGAGGAAACTGAAGGCCAGGCGACTGGGGGCCCATGTGTCCTCGGAGAGATCAGGAACACTGATCAGCCCGGCTGCACTGAGCTGATCTGTCACTGGGTTTCCTCCACAAACCAACCACAAGCACAGAAGTGTCTGTCAAACACAGTTTCACTGGGCCAGCTTCCTGATGACTCCCATACGTGTGTAATAAAGGAACTAGAATGCCATTAGATGGCGTGTAACTCAAAGATCTAAGTTTTGCATGTAGGACTATACTTCTGTGACCTCAGCACCCAGTCTCCCTGTGTCAAACACTGGGGAAATATCAGATTCTTATCTACCATACAGGAGCAGGTTTCATCTTAATATATTTTTGCATACATGTTTTCCAGGGCAGAACCAAGCAATACTGAAGTTCAGTATGTTTACCGTCCATTAGCCTGATGTGCCAACAACTATGGTTTAGAGCCGTGGTCCATCTTAAAGACTCCCTCCAGTAAAAAGTGAACACCGTTGCTGAGTATTTCCACCTTGAAACTGCGATGTACTTATGACATTCTCAAAACACAGACGATTGAATACCTTACAAACCTAAGAACCAATGTTGTCAACCGATCAGGCATAACATTATGACCACCTGCCTAATATTGTGTTGGTCCTCCTTATGACGTGGACGAGAGGACCTCTCAGGGTGTCCTATGGGGTCTCGCACCAGGACGTTGGCAGTGGATCCTTTGGATACTCTGGGTTGTGCAGTGGGGTCTCTGTCAATCAAACTTGTTCCACTGCATCCTGTTGATGTTTGATCAGAATGGGGTCTAGGAAGTTTGGAGGTCAAATCAACATCTTGGGCCATTGTCATGTTCCTCAAGATGTTCCTGATTGTTTGATGTTTTTGCCATATGATGCATTTTCCTGTGGGGGTAGACCAGAGACATTTGGGATTGCCATTTGCAAGAGGGAGTGTGCTTGTTCTAGGACAATGTTTATTTGGGTGTCTAAGTCTCATCAACATGGATGCCAAAATCCAAGGTTTTCCAGCAGAACACTGCATAGTACCAATATGATCAATGTTATTCACTTCACCTGTCCGTGGTCATAATGTTGTGGCTGATTGGTGTATAGCTAAAGGTCCTGGTGCTCACTGACAGATCAAACCAAATTAACCTGAAGTCCTGTGCACAGCTGTTGAAAGGAAATTTGAATATTTAACATGAGATCAAAATATGTGGCGTCTCTCCTGCAATGCACAAAAAAATTCATCGAATGCTGTGTTTTGCACCAACTGTACAAGCCAGAAAGCGAGTTAAGAATCCACAAACGTTGGCACCTGGTAATTATTGATGCTTTGCAAAAATCTGTTACTTCTCCAAGTTCTATTATTTTGTATAACAAAGGCATAAAGTAATCTTGCTAGTTTAAAGATTTTCAACTTTAATAATTTCCGAACACAATACATGCAAATATCACCACAGTTTCATCTTCCTCATGCCTGATATAACCTGCTGTAGCAACCCTGGCAAGTGCCTGTTAGCCTCTGGGCTGAAGAATCCCTTAGTTGGCACAGCAGTAGTATAGTTGCTTTGGGTGCTTGAGCTCATAGTTGTGCGTCTGATCCCTGCCAAGTGCTTTGCTTTAATACTGCATCACCGTTTTCTCATGCTCCCCCTTTTTTAGCATCTAGCATTTTAACATCTTTCATTATCCCTGTCGTGTACTCTGTTTAATTAATCTTATAGGTATAACATGACTCGGGAGAAAAAGCAATCCATATCTGTTAAAATACTCTTAAAGCTGCCTTTTATTTACACATCCTCAATAGCTATTGATTTTCCTCCTGGTACAGAGCATTGTAATTCTTTTGCTGCTGGTGCATCGGCTCAGCAGTCAGCAATGCGGGCAATTCTGTCAATCAAGACGGCTTGCCAGCAAACAAAGCTTCCCACCTGCAAACCAGTCAGTCAGTCAGTCAGCTGCTACCTTCAGTCCAAGATTTTCTCGCATCATTGTTTTCCTAATTAATATCATATACCAGACCGCCAACAGCATCTGGTGCACTACTAGAGAGAAAATACTGTGTGTGTGTTTTTGTTTTTTCCTTTTCATGTTTGAGGGTGTATGATGTTGTTCTAAATACCTGCAGGGCAAAAATCATGAAACAAGTACTGAAGTGTTATTGAACATATGGGAACAAGTAACAGTGATGGAGCATAGCGCCGCATTTAATGCTAAGATTGCATTCCCCCCTTTTTATGAGCAAGGAGCAAATTAAGGTAAGAAAAGAGAAACAGTTTTGATATAGGTTGACAGATGCTGTTAATAAATCTAAAAAGAATGCCACTGGCTTTAAGCGCTTGTATAAATCACTTGTTTTCCAGTAAAAAAAAAATACTATACAGTTATACTAACAAGGACATAGAGCAATATGCGACTGGAAAGTCAATGGTTGGAAACAGGGCTCAGTGAGGTTAACAAAAAATCCATCGGTATCACATTATCCTTATGTACAGAAAATAAACACAAATGTCCAACCTACCATATAATGCGAGAACAGCTTCAATGCACCTTGGCATCAATTCTGGAACTCTACTAAAAGGAACACTACTCTTCCAAGAGATATTTCCTCATTTGGTGTTTTGATGATGGTGGAGAGAGAGAGAGCGCTGTCTAACATGTCCCAAAGGTGTTCAGTTGGGTTGGGATCAATGTAAGGGATCCCTCGAGTCCTATATAAATGAGGACATTGTCATCCTGGAAAAGACTGCTCCCATCAGGATGGAAATATTTCATCACAGGATAAAAGTGACCAATAACTTTCTGCTGATTTGCAGTGATCTTTCCCTTTAAGTGCAATAAAACCATACCAGCAGATCCCTTCACTGTGGGGGTCAAGGGTTCAGCTTAGTATCCTCTAATTTGTCACCCATCTGTGTGTCCCTATTTGACCAAGATATATATGTATAGGCCTCCTGGGATTTATTTCCTTGCTCGAAGACACGTGTAGAATGCTTATTGACAAGGGAAACCCAGGTCCTGTTGGATGATTGTCTTGTTATGTATGCTGTTTCAGTTTGTATGGATTCTCGGAGAAAAGCACATGGATATTCCCACTGCTGTACAGTGTCCAAATTCATCCAAGCCTTGCTGTGTTTCCAGCTCCGACAAGACGGTGCGAACCATAAACATGTACTTAACTAGCTCTTGTGTGTGACAACAGTTCAGAATATGCTTCTAGCACCAGGAGGTGAGAAAATTACATAAAAAGTCGCCTATTAACTACTGTGAGTAAAACACACAGTTAAAGGAGTAATCCAATTTCAGTTTTTGTAATTTATTTTTTCCCAATATTGTTGAATACTCAAAATTAACACCAACGCGTGTTTTTGCCTTTGCGACATCCAAAGCATACAAGAGAGAACAGAGAAAGATGGAGAGCAGAGACTGTGTGTGGTATGTTGTGTTAAGGGATAAAAGAGCTG